>CAJNDV010035726.1:7117-25012 GCA_905221635.1 Symbiodinium sp. CCMP2456
ACAGCAACAGCAACAGCAACAGCAAGCAGCCGTAGTAGTAGTGGTGAGGCTGGTTCTGATGGCGGTAGTCGCAGTAGTCTTACTAAACCCGGTGTATAGATCCCCTAAAACCTAAACCCTCTGTATAGACCCCTTGAAAGAAACCCCAAACGCCCCTCTTTCCCTGTTGCCTCGCTCTCTGTTCCAGAATCGGGATCCGGTCTCCTCCGGTAGGAGCTCGGGCTTGGGTTCGAGCGCCCAAAGACTAAAGCCCTACCTACACTTTCAACACGGTTTTTGTTTTTTGTGGGCCCTTTTCTTGTCAGGCCCTTTTCCAACTGCAGGTACAGAAGCACGGTTTAGGGTGTAGGTTTTGGGGTTTATAAGGTTTAGGGTCATGACAAGGAGCCCTAGATACACTTACAAGTAGCGTTCGGGGTTTATAAGGTTTAGGGTCATAGTAAGGTAGACCTTCAAAGACCAACATCTAAATCCGACTTCCGGGAGGTTTGGGAGTCGAACCTGAATGCAGTGCTGGCCCTGAAGACCGAACTCTTAAACCTTATGAACCCTAAATTCTCAACCCTAAACCCTATCCCCGAACCCCTAAACCCTAAACTCTATCCCCGAACCCCTAAACCCGAAGCTTTAAACCCAGCATGAACCATAAACCTTGATCAGGTTTTGGTGCAAGGGCTTGAGAACTCATGGAACTTATAACTCGGGGGTTGGCAACGGGTCTTGGGGCCCATAAGGCTTATATAGGGGCTTAACCGGGGTGTCTCAGGGTGTTGGGATGTAGAGGGGTTTGGTAAAAGAGAAATATCTAATTAGGGCACGGTAGTGACTTCCGGGTGCACTGCGGGGGAATGGAGGGACTTGGGCTTAGATGGCTGACGAGTGTCGAGCACCGATTCCTTCGAACCATGTCCAAGGCATCATGGCTCCTCCGCATCTGCCTTCTGAAACCCTAACCTAAACCCCCAACCCCTGCTCTTCTATACCGAGGTTCAAGGGCGAGCTCTATGAGTTTTGAGGCTCTACGGCTCATGCCCGGCCACACTGGCACTTGCTTCCGAGGGTATCAGCCTCTAGCGAGCTTAGGCTGAACAACAGAAGCTTCCGACTCAACCTCTCAAAGACATGTTTGTTGTTTCTAAAAGTCATGCAAGAGGAGGGAGCAGTGGGAATATGCTCCCTTTATAAGGATCCTAGGTTAAAGGGGAACTTTGGGTCAGGCATTCTGAGAAACCATCGCATCTCTCTTGCTTCCCTGAACCCAGAGACCCCCACAATCTGAACTAACCCTAAACCCTCAACCCTAAGCCCCCCAAAATCGGAACTAACCCTAAACCCTAGACCCTGGGAGAAAACCCCTAGCCCTACTTAGCAGGTCCAGTCCTCTCCACGTCTTTCGAAGGAGGCCTCTTCTCCTGGGTTCAGTTTTTTTTGAAGGATTTAGGGTTTAGGGTTTAGGATTTAGGGTTTCGGGCTTAGGGTTTAGGGTTTCGGGTTTAAGGGTTTAGGATTTAGGGTTTCGGGTTTAGGGTTTAGGATTTAGGGTTTAAGGGTTTTAATCTAAGTTACCGAAATAAAGAAACCCTATTCTTTACTATCTACAGATCCCTACCATGGTACCTTAAATTAAAACCTAAACCCTAAACCATTTCAATCTAAAGCCCTAAACCTGAACCCTAAACCCTCAACCCTAGACGCTAAACCCTAAATCCTTAACTTAGGGGCTGAGTACCTTAGCCCAAAAAAGGTTAACCTTTTGGGTTATAGTATCGTAGGGGTTCTGCGCCGTAGGTTGACCCCTGCGTTCTGAGCTTTTACTGCATAACAATCCCTCACATGTTCTTGCGCATCGGCCCTTAGGGCGAAATACACGATTCTTACAAGTGCAGATTCAGTTCGTGAAGCTCTGCATCCGTCAGGATTCGCTCGGCCACAGAATCTGAGAACTGAGTAACCTTGAAGAAGACGCCAGATTTGGCTTGATAGACGCAGCAGCCTCTGTTTGGATGTAAGCAAGGACGAAAGAAACCAGCGTATCGACTCTTACTTTCAATGCCGGAACCATTTACAAGGTAATCGAACCGGTTAACGTTTGAAGACAGGAATCGTCGCGAAGTTTTCCGAGACACGGCAGTGGCTCTGGAGCCGAAGGTATAGGAAGCGGGGGAGGTGGAAGCATGAACTCGTCCAGCAGGGTCGTAGGATCGCACCAAGGCATAAACGGCCATGGCTGCTTCACGTGGCCCTTGTTCTTGAGAACAAAGCTGCTGCATGAGAGGTTCTGATACGATCGCATTCCGCATGTGCCTCTGCAAATCATGAGCATTATGTAATGCACCCCTGTGTAGATGATAACCTTGCATGTTTTGGTCTGTCGTCGCGTCGCGTTCAGGTGAATGACTGGTGTCACCGAAAACATGAGAGAGTGAGAACATATAGAAGCTACACGCGAGTAAGAATTTGCACTACTGCGAAAAGGTTTAGTGCAGCACGAAGCCTCAGAACGCGGATGCGGTCGTGGTGGATGCCGTGGTGCTCGCGGGTCATCAGCAAGTTACGGCCTTGATATTCATAGATCAAGGCCGCCCACTTCTCCCGATCGCCGTGTTTTGGCAAGACACCTCCACCACGCTTTCGGATCCGGCGTTTCATGACAGCAAATTTCGCTTCGATGCATGGGGTTGGTGGTGAACCCATTGGAATTTACGATCTCGCCCTCGCTGTGGTTGACCACTTCATGTGGAAGGGTACGGGTCGTCAAGCCCGTTTCCAGATGGTAAGCCTTTAGGGACGAGACAGTGGCTTTCCACTTATCGCTCGCGAAGGTATCCCCTGAGCGCAAGCCCAAAGGCCGAATATTGCGAAGCATCTCCTTGTGACCCCGAGGCTTGCCATCCAGAGCGTCTGCGGGATGGTCAAGGATGCGGAAGAGGAAGTGGGTCTTGATGCCAATCCACGTAATAGAATTCTGCCTCATACTTGGGAGCATTTTGGCAAGGACCAAATCCATAAACCAGGGCACGAAGGTTTTGAAGGTGAAAGGCCAAAACTCGAGAGTCTTCGAGTTTTGCCTTCCCTTCATGTGATTGTGTAAGGCTTCCTTGGCCTTGGCTTCAGGCCAGTTCTCAAGGATGCCTCCTGGGGTATGGATTTGCTCATCGGTCCACTGCATAAACTGGTTTTTGTTGTTGCAACGAGGACCATGTTCTTTGATGTACAAGTATCCCTTGGCTCGTTGTTCTTGATCGAGAGTGAGTTTCTTTTCATACCGGGGCTTCATGATCCAGTGACGTAGCTGGCGGCCGCCCATACGATCCAACATGTGGTTCAAAGCTGCTAGACCATGGCGGACACTGTTGCCCCATTCAAACCGCATCAGATCACCGTAGCACATAGCAACACAGTCCCTGGCATTCTGCTTGTTGCGATGCAAGTAGACATGCCTGATGATGTGGTGGTAGTTCACATTCGGGTCAGCGTCCGCTGGCGCAGGCGAGGGAAGAATGACGTACTGAATTGTGAAGGGACAGTTTGGCGACTTGGCTAGGCAGAACGGAGGTGGAAGTTGTCCATACTTGCCCTCATAGCACAACTTGTGCAAAGAGCCGGCCCCTCGTCAATGTTCACAGGGTGTTGCAGCAAGATATCCGCAAACTGTTCAATCTTTGCAGATGTAGATTCCAGATGACGAATTGGGAGGTCTGAGATTTGTACATCACCAGGAGCTCGGTCTGATTTCATTGGATGGGTTTCAGGACCTTGAAGTTTTTTGTCCCGATACACGAGCACAAGCCTCCTCGAACGCCAGGGGGCCACCTTGGATTTCATGTTCTGCCGCATAACCTGCCATGCTGGAATGAGGCGATGCTAAATGCGATCACGGACGGGAGCTGGAACAAGAAGAAGAAGAAGCGCTTTGAGAAATACGCGACAAGCACGCACAGCATGGAAGTACTCTTGCGCCAACTGCTTCCGTAGTAGTACAGTGATGCACGTAATCCCAAGCAGACATAACCGGAGCACATCTTTGTTCCGTGCACAGCTTCGGTGTCATGTTGGTGATCTCACCAGTATTTGCAGACCAAAGAATGTGCGCTCAGTTTGACTGCATTATGAGCATCAGCATCATTCGGAGCCTGACGGAGAAAAACCTACCTGAAAAAACTTAACTGAAAAAACCAAACTGAAAAAACAAAAAAAAACTAAATCTCGAGAGTCTTGTCACGGGCACCTCGCCGAAAGACTTCCCGAATTTAGGTTGTTTTTGTTTTTTTGTTTTTTCAATTTGTTTTTTTCAGTTTGGTCTTTTCAGTTTGGTTTTTTTTTAGCTAGGTTTTCTCAGTTAGGTTTTTTCAGTTAGGTTTTTCTGTTAGCTTCCCTAAACCCGCAAACCCTAACCCTCGGCCCTTGAGGTAAAGCTTTGTAGTGATGTTGTCGATGGCACGTACCTGAGGCAAGAACAAGCAAAAGTAGTGAAAACGCAGGGGTCGAGGTATAGCGCCTACCCGTAGGATTATATAAGCCCCAGAAGGTTAAAGGTTACCTACTCAGTCCCTAAGTTAACAAGAACCCCAAATCCTAAACCCTAAACCCTAATCCCTAAACCATGTAAATGCGAGACCCTAAAAATCCTAAACCCGAAACCCTAATCCCTAAACCCTAATCCCTAAACCATTTAAATCCGAGACCCTAAAAATCCTAAACCCTAAACCCCAATCCCTAAACCCTAAACCCTAAACCCCCTAAATCCTAAACCCTAAACCCTAATCCCTAAACCCCCTAAAACCTTAACAAGAACCCAGTCTCCGGAAGCTCGATCACGTGGAGGTCTGACAGACCTCGGATCCGGGGCTCAGGGCTTCAGCTTTTGGGCTCAGGGTTTGTTTAGAGAAAGGTTGAGGGTTTAGGTTAGTTTAGGGTTTAGGGTTTAGGGTTTAGGTTAGTTTAGGGCTTAGGGTTTAGGGTTTAGGTTAGTCTAGGGCTTTGGGTTTAGGGTTTAAGTTAGTTTAGGGTTTAGGGTTTAGGCTAGTTGAGGGTTTAGGGTTGAGAGTTTAGGGCTTAGGGTTTACATAGGGTAGCTTAGGGCTTAGGATTTGAGATTGGGGTGTTTTTCTCTAAGCGCGCTTTTTCCGTCTGCAGAGTCGGATAGGATTTGGGATGTAGGGTTTGGAGCTTGGGGTTCAGGGTTGTAGAGAGAAAGGGTTTGGAGTTTAGGGTTTAGGGTTTGGGGTTCAGGGCTTGTTCGGAGATTAGGGTCTTAAAGAAAGGGCGTGGAGATTCGAGTTTAGGGTTTGGGGTTCGGGTGTTGAAGGGCTTGGAGTTTAGAGTTCAGAGTTTGGGGTGCAGGGTGTTAGAGAGAGGCTTTGGAGTTGAGGATTTAGGGTTTGGGGGTTTGGGGTTGAGGATTCAGGATTTAAGAGTAAGGGCTTAGGAACGCAGCTTGGGGAACAGGGTTGAAAAGGGTACATGGAGGTCTGCAATAGCGTGTACAGTAGTAGGGTTGAGGGCAATCTCCGAACTCATCAGCAGAAACAGGGCCTGAATAGTTAAAACAGGGTTTTGGGACATTTTACAGGCTATTACCAGAGGAAACCCAAGGGAAGACTAAGGACATCTAAAGACTATGGCACACAACTGGCAAAGTCCAAGGATCCTTGAATCAGAAGAAGAATCAACTTATCTTCAAGCCCGTCTGGGTCACCGATATACGATTAAGGGCTTATGGATACAGAAGCCTGACCAAGAATTTTGGGGTTGTAGGACCAGGGTTTGTTAACATTATCTCTTTGTACTGATTTTTGAGTGGAGGGTCCGTGAAGTTGGTTTTTGGGCGAATGTGGAGGCACCCAACCAGCACAATCGTACTGACACTGACCTACTCAAGAGCAGTCTCTGCTGAAGCCCGCAAGCCATGTAATGTAGGGGCCTTAATAATTAGAATAGTTGTTTTTTTTTGTTTGGGGGGGGGGTCCCTTAGCATTTATCATAGTATAATATAAACCTAACCCTATTCTAATTATGAAGGCCCCTTACTACGTAAAGCATTCTCATCCAAGGCACACCGGCCAGATCCGGGACGGCCAGTATGGCCGCCGAAGAGGAGCAGTCGACCCCCACCCTGACATCTGGGATTCTAATTAGGGTTTAGGGTTTAGGGTTTAGGGAGAAGAATTCTTTCACATAATGTAGAGGCCTTAGTAATTAGAATGGGGTTTTGGGGCCCATTATACTAAAGTATAGGCTACTTGATTAGTTTGCATGAAGGATTAAGACGTTGATGCAGCGTTCTAGGGCTTGCAAGCCGTAGAAAGGTGGGCGCAATTTACTCGAGGGTTTCGGACAAGAAAGCACCCTAA
This sequence comes from Symbiodinium sp. CCMP2456, assembly GCA_905221635.1. Lineage (NCBI taxonomy): Eukaryota > Dinophyceae > Suessiales > Symbiodiniaceae > Symbiodinium > Symbiodinium sp. CCMP2456. Next base: position 13,471 of record CAJNDV010035726.1, read on the forward strand.
TGTAAGAAAAACAACACCCTATCACGCTAAAGGTCCAAGTAGTCCTTATTTATGGTTTTAGGTACCCAAAAAGGCCCCAAAGGCCTTATTTAATGGGCACTTGGACCCTTAGGGTCAGTCTAAGGGAGCGTTGAGGGTTCGAGTCTACTGTGTATAGAACTGCGGCCGGAGCAGCTAAGGGGAGATTCCTCTGTGCGGCTCTGGGGCTTTGAGTGTTCCATGCTGCTCTTGGCTGAACAACATGAAAATCATCATCCGGTTTTCGATTCAGGGCCGAGGGTGTCGGGGTGAGGGTTTAGGTTTTTTTTTTTTTTAACCGGGCCCTTTTTCCAGCTGCACCAGAAAAGTCCATGGAGGTTCCGGGTTTAGGGTTAGGGTTTAGGGGTTTAGGGTTCAGGTTCATCGACACCATGATCGTCACGACGACCAGTAGGTGCAGCCTCGTCTTCGTCATCAATATCGCCATCATCCTCATCGTCACGATGCCCTAAACCCTTAACTCATCCGCTCGAAACCTTCATGCCCTAAAGCCCGAGCCACATGCTCGGATGTATTTGGGCGTTCTCGAAGTGCAGTCGCGCATCGCGGGCCACAATGTAAGACGTCACGCACTAAACATCCCTAAACTAGCCCAGAGCCCTAAAGCCTTACAAACACGTCACATGACTTAAACATCCCACAATCTTAATATACCCCAAACTCAAAAACCCCAGTTAATTAGACCCTAACCTTTTCTGAAACTTGAAACCCTACAATCCAAGACGCTATCCCGCCTGATAGGTTTAGGATCCTACAAGGTAAGCCCGAAAAGGAACTTCACTGCAGACTATAGGCTATAGGCATTCCGCCTGATCCAGCGGCGTCAGGCTGTAGCCAAACCTGGTTCTCTGTTGGGGCTATATTACAAATGATCATGTTTGATCCTTATTAGGTTTAATGATAACAAAAATGTAATAACAAAAATGTAATAACAAAAATGTAAAATGGTATCCAACAAGGACCCAGAAACCGCGGCTTGGGTGGAAAGGCGAGAACCGATCGCTCGAAGCCGCCCTGGGACGAGCAGAGGCTCGAGGCGCCTGCCTACAATAGGGGCCCTTATAGTTAGAATTGGGCTTTGGGGTTTATATTAAGCAATAAATTATACTAAGGACTCCCAAAATAGTATGGGGGCCTTCATAAATAGAATAGGGTTTTGGGGGGTATATTCTACTGTAGTTATAATAAGGAGCCCCAAAAATAATATAGGTAATGATTTCGGCCCCTATATTTGAGAGAAGGGTCCAGGGTGGGCTTTTAGGGTTTAGAGTTTAAGGTCGATAGGGATTTTGGGGGTCTAAGGCTTCGGGTTTCGAGTTTGGGGCAGATTAAAATAAAGTTGCTGTATGTCATCTGCTTGCGCGTGTCTGTTTGCAAACTCCGCAACTTTGGCATTGTGTGCGACGAGGACTCTCCCAACAAGGACTAGACTAGACCCCTTAATGAGTCGGTCGCCTACCTCCCCTCAGTGCAGGCGGCGACGGGATATCGCTCCCATCCTGCTCCTCAAAATCCCCAAAGCCCTAAACCTAAACTTCAAGAATCGAATTCCTCAAAGCCAGACACCCCCCCAAAAAAAATTCAAATTACCTAAACCCCCAAACATCGAATTCGAAACCCACAAAAGCACACTGCGCCAAGCCCCGAGCCACACCAGAGAGTGGCGCAGACCAACAGTCCGTCGGGACCTCTCCTGGCACCGAAGAGCTTTCTTTCTTTTTGCTTCTGGAGGTTTAGGGTTTAGGGTTTAGGGGTTCAGGCTTTAGGGTTTACCTGTAACCGAAAAGACCTACCTTTGTAAGGAACTATATATAGAAACCATGGTAAGGAACCCTAAAAGGGTAGGTCTTTCCGGCCACAGGTAGGGCTTTGGAGAGAGGTTCGCTCGTTGGGCTTCTTTTCGATTTAGGGGTTTAGGGTTTAGGGTTTAGGGTTTAGGGTTTAGGGTTTAGGGTTTAGGCTCAACTTCTGGTGTTTGGGATTCAGGGCTCTCGGACATCTACTGGATGAGAGGCTCCTCGGCCATCGAAGAAGCTTGCTGTAGACTTGAGCTGAGAGTCTTGGGGCTACTATAGGGTTAAATTCAAGGTTGCGATATGGGGGGGTACTGTAAAGGGGGGGTACTGTAAAGGCTACTAAAGGGCCACTATGTAAGGCCTGCTAGATGGAGTATAAACCAGAATAATAAGGTGTGTGTGTGTGTGTGTGTCTGTATGTATGTGTGTGTGTGTGTGTGTTTGTGCGCGTGCGCGTGTGTGTGTGTGTGTGCACTGTCAGTATGTGGCACAGCGACTACACGAGTATACCGCAGCGAATTATTCGGCCTTTAGAATACTCCATGTGTTGAGGCTGCTATACCACGTTGATCTCTCAACCCCAAACCCTGGACCCTGTATTCGGGTGGGGGGGTCTTTACAGTTCGACTTCACTTTTTGCGGGCTCCGTTCCGTCTGCCTAAGCCTAAGCATTGGGAATGCTGTACCTTGCGGTCAAACTTATCATGTGCTTTTCATAGAACCCTTGGCCCTGAACCCTACAGAACCCATAGCAAAAACCCTTAAACGAACCCTTCAAACCAAGGAACCTCTAAAGGAATCATGAACTCAAAACCCTGAAAACCCCAAACTCCTCATAGAACACTCGACCCTTCCCCTTCCCCTACAAAGGAGTAAACTCTAAACCTGTGCTTATATTCAAAGAATCCTTGAGGTAACCTTTCCATAAACCCTCTAGCATCCTAGAAAGAACACCCTTACAGCAGCCCTTTAGAGATCTATAGAACCCTCAAAGGACGCGCTTAGCCTTTAGAGAAGCCTTCGATCCGTGATGGTCCGTAAAACCCTCAATTTCGTAAATCCTAAGCGCCCTATGAACCCGCATAAACCCACCCCAAAAACCTCAAAGCCCTGAGCCGCAAACCCTGAAGCATCTAAACCCGAGGCCCTTACCGGATAGGGTTAAGGGCTCTAGGGTTCTAGGGTTTAGGGTTTAGGGTTTATGAACAGACCCCAAAACTCAACACCGAAAGCCCATACACAAGAAGCCCCTAACCGATAACCACAAAAACCTAGGTCCTTGCACTAAACCTGGACCCCAAATAACCTACCTTCTGAAGGACTTCTATAAGCCAACCCTGTCGGGATCCCTAAAAACGTAGGTTCGTAAGGGTCCAGGAAGCCCTGGAAAACCCCTAAACCTATAAACTCTAAACCTTAAACCTGTAGACCTATAAACCCTAAACCCTAAACCCTAAACCGATAAATCTATAAACCCTAAACCCAAAATAACGTATAAACCCAAGGCTCCTACAACAAAGAAGGCCTCAATGTAGAAGCCTAAATCCTATGATATAAATAGTCTATTAGACCCCAAACCCTATTCTAATTCGTAATGCCCCTATACTATTTTGGGGGTTCTTCATTATAACTCATAGTCTAATATACTACCCCAAGAACCCCATTCTAACTATTAAGGCCCCTATACTATTTTGGGGATTCCTTCATATAATATAAAATAATATAATACGATATAATATAATATAATATAATATAATATAATATAATATAATATAATATAATATAATATAATATAATATAATATAATATATAGTCTACTATAAACCCCAAAACCCCATTCACATTTTTCCAGGCCCCTTTAGTATTTTGGGGATTCCGTAATATAATATATAATCTAGTATAAACCCCAAAGCCCCCAAAATTCAAATTTTTCCAGGCCCCTTTATTATTTTGGGGATTCCGTAACATAATATTTAGTCTCGTATAAACCCCAAAGCCCCCAAAATTCAAATTTTTCCAGGCCCCTTTATTATTTTGGGGATTCCGTAATATAATATATAGTCTAGTATAAACCCCAAAGCACCCAAAATTCAAATTTTTCCGGGCTCCTTTAGTATTTTGGGGATTCCGTAATACAATATATAGTCTAATATAAACCCCAAAACCCCAAAATTCAAATTTTCCAGGCGCCCCTCAGCACGCCTCCGCCTACGAGCAGCTCTTCGAAGTCTTGGGCTGCCAGGCCCTGGCCCTCCTCTTTATTTCTCAAGGGTTTAGGGTTATTTTAGGGTTTAGGGTTATTTCAGGGTTTAGGGTTTGGGGTTTAGGGCTATTTTAAGGTTTAGGGTTATTCCAGGGTTTAGGGTTTAGGGCTATTTTAGGGTTTAGCGTTTAGGGCTATTTTGGGGTTTAGGGTTTAGGGCTATTTTGGGGTTTAGGGTTTAGGGCTTTTAGGGTTTTTAGGGTTTAGGGTTTAGGGCTTAGGGTTGCGTTTAAGGGTTACGTTTCAAAGCATTCCTCTTTAAAGGGTGCCTTTTTGGTATATTTCTACATGTTTGTGCTTGTAAGGGTCCCTGTTTAAAGGGGTTCCTTTTTTAAGGTTGGCTTGTTCTAAGAGTTCCTTTCATTGAAGGGAGACCTATCTGTAGGGTTTGCCGGAATTTACTGGCTGGTTTAGGCTTTAGGGTCCTTTCGGGTTCTATGGGGTTCCTTTAAGGGGTCTGCAAGGGTCGAGGGTTCAGGGTTCCTTTGCAACGTTCCCGGTTGGGGATTGGTGGTTTGAGGTTTAGCGGTTTGTACATGCAGATTTGGCGGGGTTCTTGCAAGGGCCGTGCAAAGCTGTGAAACCTTCGGATTTAAGCGCTTCGCCCAGAGGCCCAAGACCCCTTCGTTAAGGAATCGACGGCGGATCATGGTTACGGCTGAAGACTGCTTATCTGCAAGTTTACCTGGCTGCTTAGAATGGTCGGCAGCCCCAAATAACTGCAGATCCACACTTTTCAGTCTTACAAGCAAGCTCGACTCGAAGAAGATGCCCTGAAACCCGAAAAAAACGAATGCCCGAAAACCTAAACACCCAAACCCTACACTTAGTTGGCGTTTGGCACACGCCATGCCGAGATCTCCTCCACACCCTCGGAGATCGATATCGGATCCACCTCCTCTACTGTCGGCACTGGCATTTCTGGCTCTTCTTTGACACGGCACTTGGCTCTCGGCGGCGGTAGCCCTATACCCTATAAAACCTAACACCCAAAGCCCTAAACGAAGGACCACCGACTCCCGTCTGGCGTCTTTCAAGACTACTGGATGCCTCAAGGGTTTAGGGCCTCCTTGACTTGATGTCGGAAACCAATACATATGGTACGTACCCATAGGCTCCATTCTAGTTCCTTTTTGGGGTTACCTTATAGGATATAGACCACAAAGGAACTACAATGGAGCCTTAGGTAACCCTAAACCCTAAACCCTAAACCCTAAACCCTAAACCCTAAACCCTAAACCCTAAACCCTAAGCCGCCGAAGCAAGGCATCCTCGGTGGAGGTGATCTCCGCGGGGCAAGGGCTGAGTCCGAAGACCTGGCACCGGTCTCCGGCACGGACTCCTTAGGTTTTAGAGTTTAGGGCTTAGAGGGTTTAGGGTTTATAGCGTTTATAGGACTTACAGTGTTTAGGGTTTATAGGGTTATAGGGCTATAGGGTTTAGAGGGTTTAGAGGGTTTATAGGGTTTACAGTGTTCAGGGTTTATAGGGTTATAGGGCTATAGAACCCTAAAACCCTAAACCCTAAACCCTAGACCCTAAACCCTAAACCCTCTAAACCCCTAGAGGGTTTAGAGGGTTTAGGGTCTGGTCCCAGTCTTGGAGCCTGACGCCTCGGTTTTCCCACCTCTGGGGCAGAGTCTTAGGCGGCCGCTGTAAGCCAGTAATATAGGGGGCCTTAGAAATTAGAATAGGGTTTTGGGGGTTCCTTTAGGGGCCTTAGAAATTAGAATAGGGTTTTGGGGTTTCCTGTTTGTAATTATAGTATAATATACCCCCAAACCCTAGTCTAATTATTGAGGCCCCTATATGAGATACCCTCCTAGAACCCTTCAAGGAACTCGTAACACGGCACCCTGAACGGAACCCTTAAAGGAATCTGTAAAGGACCCTTAAACTTCAAGGACCCTTCAGGACCCCTTCAAGAACCCTTATAAAAAAAAACTTTCTTAAAGGATCATGGGACTTAGTAAGTAGGGTTATAACTAAGCTAACTATACTTATAACCCCAAGTAGGGGACTTATAACCTTACTTACTAAGTCCCATGATCCTCTAACCCCTAACCCCTAAATCCTAAACCCTGAAGATCAACCCTCAGTCGACCTTGACGCGTGACGTCGACGAGGAGGAGCCCCCCACCTGGGCCAGCAGAGGCCTAAAGAAACCCTCAAAGGATCCCTTAAGGGTTCGTTTGAGGGTTCCTTTAAGGGTTCCTTGAATCCACCAGAAAAGGGGGTCGAAGCTGCTCGGATTTCTGGCTCGGAGATGCAGGGTTTGAAATTAGGGTTTAGGGTTTGGGGTTTGGGGTTTAGGGGTCTACGGATTAGGCTTGTTTTAGTGCAATGTGACGACTTTCACAACTCAACTGGGACGACTAGCGCTGCGGCCTAATATGGACCCTTAGGCCTTTCTAGGGACTCTTAGGGGTACATATAGGGTATATAGTAGGAATGTAGGGGTGCTTAAAACACTGGTAAGATAGAGGCCCCACCACCTCAAACGCTAGTCCAACTATTCAGACCCCTGTACAACCCCAGGGGTCCATGTACCCGTATAGTATATGCTTAGGCCTTTAAGTAGTCCCTATAACGGTGCCTTAGGGTCAAAGTATATACTTATATACTCTTTTTGTAATGAAGGGGCCCTAATAATTATAATAGGGTTTTTGGGGTTCCTTATTATAACTATAATCTAATATACTTTACAACCCTATTCTAACCATTAAGGCCCCTACATTACACTAATAGAGTACCCTAAATCGTAGGACCCTTATTCTAAGGACCCCCAAAATAAGGTACCCCCCAATTTTCGGAAACCCCCATATACCTTAGGCCTTTAAGTAGTCCCTATAGTGGTGCCTTAGGGTCAAAGTATATACTTATATACTCTTTTTGTAATGAAGGGGCCCTAATAATTGTAATAGGGTTTTTGGTGGTTCCTTGTTATAACTTGTTATAAGGACCCCAAAATAAGGTACCCTAATGCTCGGAAACTCCTATATACTCTTTTGGTACATGGACCCTTAGGGTTCGCCCCGCTGTCACCAACTCAGCGGAGTTCAGGCGGCTAAGGCGACAGCCGTCAAGAGGACATCTGAGCCTGAGAAGAGGCGTGCGTGTAGAGCTTAGGTTTGGGTTTTAGGGTTTAGGGTTTAGGGTTTAGGGTTTAGGGTTTAGGGTTTAGGGTTTAGGGTTTAGGGTTTAGGGTTTAGGGTTTAGGGCTTCGGTTTGCAATGTAGTTGAATGCAGGGCCAGGACCTTGAGAATTCGAACGAGGTTTTGAGGGGGTGCATGATGATATATGGCTATGGTAAATATGCATGGACACTAGAGGTACCTAGAAAGATCCTAAACCCCGCAGCTCTGTGCAAACTAAGTCCGGATGTTTGCCTGGCAGATAGTGTTCTGGAAGTGCTCCCTTAAACTTACTCCCCCCATAAGCCAGGGAAGTAAAGGTTAAACTTTCAGATTACTACTACAATATAAGAACGCAAAATATTGAAAGGTTGGTTCTTGGGGAACTAAGTGAACCATAACCGCTTGAGAGACCCTATAGACCCCCAAAAACCTACCTTAGCGGCACCTCCTGGATGTAGATCTCGAGGGGCTTTACCCGAAATTTAGGCGACCGATTTCAGGTGCAAGCGATGTGGGCGATCCAGCGGTTTAGGGTGGTTGTTTCTGTGACCCTGCTTCTAGAAACGCGAACTTCATCCTGCAGCCACGCCTATACCATCTCCCTTGCCGGATCCGTTCAGGCGTTGCAGTGCTCCTTCATATAAGGGTCTGAATAATCACCGATACCGTCTTGGGGGTTTGTCAGTATAACGATATGGTATACTATACCCCCCCCTCCTATTAAAGTCATGAAGCCCCCCGACATTACACAACTGCCCTCCACCCCCGAACACGTCCCATCACTAAGAACCATCTGCGTGACAACGGGCCCATGGACGGAGATCCACTCGTCGAGTCGACACCCGAAAGGCCAGTACCAGTAATAACAGTGGCTGCAACAAGCGGATAGTTCTTTAAGTCAGAGTCCCTTCTAGGGTCCTTTTCATAAGGGTGTCGTACTATATTGGTGACCTAAAAAGGGACCCTAATTTAGAGAACTACCCAAGTATCAAGCAGAAACAAGGAATAAGAGACTAGAGTTTGTGAGCCGCAAGCAGTAGTTTCCAACTAGCAACAGTTATAGCAGCAATGTTGATGACACCAATAATACCAAGTGCAATAGCACTAGCAACACCCATAGTAGTGCCCCTGATACCCTAAGCCCGGAATACCCTATACTTGGAGGATCATGGGACTTAGTAAGTAAGGTTATAAGTCCCCTAATTGGGGTTATAAGTATAGCTACCTTAGTTATAACCCTACTTACTAAGTCCCATGATCCTTTAAGGACCCTAAACCCCGACTTCGAAAGGAACCCCGACCCCCAAAGCCTAAAACCTCGAAGCTCGGGCTGACATATGACACAGTACCATAGAAGACTGAATGATTACCAATACTGTTCCTTAGGGTCATGTCTATATATATATATACACACACATAGAGATGTACATACATATATATATATATATACTTATGCTATAGCTATATTTTATACCGAATTCCCGCCCCGAAACTATTCTAAGTCTTAAGGCCCCTGGTATTACCATGGCCTCCGGGTACATGAAGGGCAGCCAACGGAGTGGGCTCCCTGGACAGGGCAGTTCGTCATGGGCCAGGAGGCGAAATCTTCTTCAAATTGCTTGGGGCTCCGATTTACAGATCCCCCCAAAACCCATAGCTTGCTGTCATTAGGGCAGATAGCGACCCTGCGTTGGGGATTGTTCTTCAAATCGTTTGGGGTTCCGGTTGAAAGATCCCCCCCAATTAAAACTCGAGGCACTCACCCCGAGCTGAGTGCTCGATTGTTCTCAGAGTTTGGGATGCGCGGCTTGACGCATCAAGCAAAACAGCATCGTCGCTTCACAACGACAGCTGAACATTGACCCAAACAGAACATGAAGGATGTGCTTCGTACTTTGTTGCTGTCGTGGTGCTGTCATGGCCGCCTTTTTGGTTGAGGTCGTTATTGGAGGTGGTGGGGTACCAGGCCGGCTCGCCTTCGTTTGGTTTCTGCGAATACTTGTCGCATGAACGTAGGTACGAAAGCCACACCAATGAAGACGAATCGTTGGAAAATGAAGAACAAGCAAAAGCCTCCGTCTCTCTCTCTCTATATATATATGTATACAGAGGATTAACAATAATAAATAAATAAATACATACATACATAAATAAATAAATAAATAAATAAATAAATATAAATATAAATATATATATATATATATACATACACATACATGTATGCATATATATATATGCATACACACAGAGAGACGGATAGAGATAGCATAGCACTGTCCACCCGAAAAAACAGTACACCAAATACTCAGCCCCGTCCGTTTCTGAGCCTGGGGAAGGCCGGCGGCGCATCTCCATACTCCAGCCTGTGCCAAGTGCTCCCAAACCCTAAACCCTAAACCCTCATACCTCAACCCTAAACCCTAAACCCTCAACCCTAAACCCTAAACCCTCAACCCTAAGCCCTTAACCCTAAACCCTAAACCCCGAACCCAAAACAAAAACGGGGGTTCAAGCCCTCAGCCTTTCAGAGATCCTCTACAAGTTCCTTAAAAGGATCCTTTAAGGGATCCTTCAGCACTCCTTTAAGGGTTCCTTAAAGGGCTCCTTTAGGGGCTCCTTTAAAGGACCCTTTAAGGGCTCCTCTTTAAGGGTTGCTTAACAGGATCCTTCAAGGGATCTTTTAATAAGGGCTCCTTAAACGGGATCCTTCAAGGGTTCCTTGAAAGGATCCTTCAAGGGAGCCGTTAAGGTTTCGCTTGACGGATCCTTTATGGGAGGGCTTTGGCTTCATCTATTGGGGCGTCCTCTCATCGTTTAGGGCTTCGGCTGTGTGGTTGGGAGGTTTAGGGTCTGGGGGTTTAAGGTTTAGGGATTGGGAGACGCTTGGGGGTGTGGCGACCAGGGAATCTTCGCTGGCGAGAGCACCAAATACAATACAGACGATGAGAAACAGCAAAACCCTTATCAAAGCCTTAAAGGAACCCTTCTTGAACACTTCTAGTACCCCTAAAACCCTTATCAAAGCCTCCAAAGGACCCCTTATTGAACACTTCTAGCGAAGGAACTCCTCGCCCTCCATCATCGCGTGCCTTCTCCACCTCGACTGCATTCTACCAGAAGACCTTCGGATAGAACCGTTTAGGATGAGCTTGGTAAGGGTTCTGAAAGGCGTTCTGTAGGGGGGTGTGCGAAGCTTGTTTGGAGTCGGGTCTAGGAGTTCTCGGATTAATATCGGATCCCAAATAATTATTCTGGAGGCTCCAAATAATAATAATCATCATAATAATAATAATCATAACAATAATAATAATCATAATCATAATCATAATAACAATAATGGTCTACTGGGCCCCAACACCCCCGGGACCCTCCTTGTACCCTCAAATAGGGATATATGGTCCCAAATAATGGGTAGTTGGGGTCTAGTAGAGGGTAGATGGAGGGTCTAGGCCTATTCTATTCATTAATTAAGGCCCCTATATATTAGGCTAAGTAGGGCTAAGGGTTGGGGAGTTGGGCCGGGGAGTCTGGGTTCAAGGACTCAGTTCTGGGGTTCAAGGGCCCAAGATTTCAATCGAAATGGCGAACTAAGATCGCCAAATCGAGCCTAATCATGGCAGAACATACTATAACAAGGTTGTGATGTTGCGGGGTGAAGATGGAGAAGCTTCAACAAGTTAGAGCTCCTGTATCAGTCTCCTTCTGCTCATCGCAACAGTCCGTTCGTCTAGTCGCTGCCAGCCCACTCTCAGAAACACTAGCTCCAAGAGACTCACCCTAAACCCTAAACCCTAAACTCTAAACCCTAAACTCTAAACCCCAAGCTCTAAACTCTAGTACTTTCGATAGCATCCAAACCGAAGTTGATCGGGCTCAGGGTTCGGGTTTGAGACGGGGAAGGGGGCAAGCTTAGGGGTTAAGCTTCGAGGTCCCGTCTTGGGGTTAAGGGCTTAGGACAGTTTAGGGTTCAGGGCTGGGTCTGGGGATGTTTGGTTTACATTTAGACAGTTTAGGGTTTAGGGCTTAGGGTCTAGGGTTTAGGATCGTTTAACAGTTCGGGATGACTACAGCCGGTAGGCCTAGAATTAGAAGCCATTAGAAGGTTTAGGGTTTAGGGTTAGCTGCTGCATGCCTTCTATTCTCGACTTGGCTCATCTTCAAAAGTAACAGCCATAAATCACCGGACCAACCATCTGAGTAAGAGATCTGTGCCTGTACACACACACACACACACACACACCCACACACCCCCACCCACCCACCCACCCACCCACCCACCCCCCCACCCACCCACGCCCACCCACGCC
>CAJNDV010035727.1:0-11110 GCA_905221635.1 Symbiodinium sp. CCMP2456
CTCTCTCTCTCTCTCTCTCTCTCTCTCTCTCTCTCTCTCTCTCTCTCTCACTCTCTCTCTGTCTCTCTCTGTCTCTCTCTGTCTCTCTCTCTCTCTCTCTCTCTCTCTCTCTCCCTCCGTGCCACATGCCCATCTGTCTATCTGTCTGTTTTTATCTCTCTATCTCGATCTTTCTCTATCTATCTCTATCTATCTCTATCTATCTCTATGTATTTCTATCTATCTCTATCTATCTCTATCCATCTGTCTGTCTGTCTGTCTATCTATCCGTTTGTCTATCTACCTACCTAACTATCTAGCTAGATAGCTAGATCTATCTATCTATCTACCTACCTACCTACCCAGCTAGACAGCTATCTACGCACCTACCTAGCTAGATGGCTAGCTAGCTAGCTAGCTGGCTAGATCCGTCTATCTATTTACCTACTTAGCTAGACAGCTATCTATCTATCTGCCTACCTAGCTAGATAGCCATCTATCGACTTACTTACCTAGCTAGGTAGCTAGCTAGATCTATCTATCCATCTATATCTATCTATCTATATTTATCTTTCTATACCTATCTATCTATATCTATCTATTTGTCTATCTGTTTATGCATCTATCTATCCATCTATTTGTCTGTCTGTCTGTCTGTCTGTCTGTCTGTCTGTCTGTCTGTCTACCTATCTATCTAGCCTCATCTGTCTATCTACCTGTCTATCTATCTATCTGCCTGTCTGTCTGTCTATCTACCTATCTGCATGTGTATGTCTTTGTATATGATTATTTAGAGATTACTTTACCGCATTCTATTTGTGACCGTATTACAAGCATGTTTACGACTGCGGTGTAGGTGGAAATGCTGTAGAAAACCGTAAGGTATAGGGTTTTTCGGGTTTAGGCCAGAGAGAACCCTAGAAAGCTCTTATGGAAGCCATGAAGCAGCACCTTCGTAGAAACTTCGTACAACCCTAGTATAGCAGCCTCAAAATCTGCTCGGGGTCTTGGCAAGCACAGACGGTTATGGCAAATCGAGCTATGGCTAGAATGTTGGAAGCATTACCGTCTTACCGTTCACATGAAAGCCTGAACTCCAAAGCCTAAACCAGTTGCGAGTGGTATACATGGCACTCACTTACTCCTGCGCGCACACGATCAGAACCCAACCCCAAGAGTCCGAAAAGCCCCGAAAACCCTCTGAGGTCCCGACACACATGCCCACCCGCCCATAACTCCAGCAATCTACGCTCGACACTCTACGCTGACTCTACACAGCAATCTACCCTTGAACCCATAACCCAAAAGCCCGAACACCCACGCAGCCTCATCCCTGTGGCTGCCAAGCCGTGCAATACTTGTGCATTCGGATAGCCCAAGACGGTTTCGCGGCGATTCAAGTTAGGAACCCCAAAAGGACATAAGCATAAGCATTTTATATGGATATCCCTACCTTATTGGGCTTCATTATAAGGGGGTTTATATGGGATATCCCTATCCTAATTTTTGCTTATGTGCTTGTTTGGGGGCCCTATCAAGTGCTGCCGGACCTGAGTGTGTGGTCCTAGGGCTTAGAGCGTCGGGTGAACCGGAGGCCGAGTGCCATCAGCCCTAAACCCCAAAACCTAAACCCTAACGCCCTAAACCCTAAACCCTAAACCCCAAAACCTAAACCCTAACACCCTAAACCCTAAACCCTAAACCCTAAAATCCTAAAACCCAAAACCCTAAACCCCGAACCCTAAACCCTAAGCCCTAAACCCTAAAACTCTCGTATCAACCCCCGACGCCAAGAGCCTAAACCCTAAAATCCTACATCCTAAGTCCTAAACCCTAAACCCTAAACCCTAAAACCCTAAAGCCCTAAACCCTAAACCCTAAGCCCTAAACCCTATCATCAACCCCCGACGCCAAGAGCCTGGGACACCAAGAGCCTGGGCATGAAGATCCGCATAGCGACCAGAACTTAGAGGCCCTGACCTTCAGTGTCGCGACACACCCAGAGAACCCAATACGGTTTAGGGTTTAGGGTTTAGGGTTTAGGGTTTAGTATAAGGAATATACCTTAAATCATAATATTAAGGCCCATATAATTTAAGGTATATTCCTTAATTCAGGGGTATTGGAGTCTCTGGGCAGGTTCCTGCTGCTTCTCCTCCCGGTGCTGCAAGTTCTTCGCTTTGGGCGCTTTTTCCCCGAGCTCGGGACGAAGCGCGGCCTTAAATCATTTGAGGTATCAGAGCGTTTTTCAGTTTGTTTTCGTCCAATGTCGGGTGTACAGTCTCTGGGGAGATGGAGACAGGTTCAGCTCAGGTTCGCTCAGTCCCACCCCTGAACCTGCACCCCCTCAAGGACTGCACCCCAAAAAGTCTGTGCCTTCTCTTGAACCTGCACCCACAGCACCATGAATCCTGCTGAGATGCTGGGTTCCCCGTGAGGTAAGGGCGATTAACAGAATCCAAGGGGGCCCTGAACCCTAAACCCTGGACCCCAAACCTGCTTCTTCCGGGGGGTTGTTGGCTGTCAGTGTTCCGCCTGTTCCATAGTATTTAATATGGTCTGCCGATAATGATAACTTCAATTCAACTAACTCTTTAACAAGAACCCAGTGAGGGGTGAAAACAAGACTCGCGGCTCATCTCCTTGGCCTGCCAAAGACGTTCGCAGACTTCTCTAAGCTAACCCAGAGCCTCCAAAACTCTTGACTTAAGGAATAGCCCTTAAGATTATAAGAGGAACCCTAACATGATCCAGGGTATATTCCTTTATCAAGAGGTTTTGGAGTCTCTGGGAACAGAGGCGGATCAGTGCCACGTCAATAGTAAGAGGACCTTGAGAGCACAAGTCCCTGAAGCCTAAACTCTAGGCTCTGAGCCCTAGACCCTAAACCCTAAACCCTAAACCCTAAACCCTAAACCCTAAACCGCTAAACCAAAGCTCCAAGTCCCTGCCTTTTAAACCGGAAACTCTGAAAGCTTTGAGCAACAAATCCTTTGCCGCGCACTCTGCCAGGAACCTCTACGTATGGTTGGGGTTGAGTGCTAGTTCTGGGTTTTAGGGCTTAGTATTAGGGTTTAGGGTTCGGGGTTTAGTGGTAGAAGCCAGAAAGCGGAACTAATATCATTGCGGTATGTTCGTGCCCCCAGGGTAAAGTATAGGGAATCCGAAGAATAATCATCTTCATCCGGATCAGATTCTGTGTAGCCCTCCAAGTACCCTGAAACATGAAAACCTCTGCACAACTAAGCTCTCTGCCAAGGACAATGCGGGGCATCTCGGGCGCGATGTTGCAAGGGCGTATGTACTGGGCGTTTATGCTGTTAGCCCTGATGATCTACGCCTTTGGAGTGCCTTGGTTTCGGTTTGGGTTTAGGGTTCAGGGGTTTTGGAGGATCAGGGGGCTAAGGAAGTGTGGGCGAGGCTGTTTTGAGTTGCCATATTACATGAGATGGTTTCCTTATCATGGTCACGCAAGGAGTTTAATTTCAGCTGCCATACGGTTGATGATATAAATCCTGCATTACTCATACTATGGAATATACCATAATTCCCATAGTTTAGGGTCCTTGAGGTAATACAGGGTTTATATCATTTTCAGTATTATAGGGATCTACAGTAAATCGTATGGTTTCTTCATTATGGTAAGCTAAAGGCTGAAACTCCTTGCTTGGAGGGTCGGGGGACTGGGAAAGAAGTAATTCTACACTCTTATGGGTTTAGGGTTTAGGGTTTAGGATACGTATCATAACCCCAATTAAGATATCTTTCGGGTGCTCATAACTCGACATATTACCTACCTTACTAAGTCTCCCGACCCTCCAAGTAACGGCAATAAGTATAGTTATAAGCATGCGAAAAGGGGATCCTAATTGCGGTTATGATACATATGACTCTGCTTATTACCTACTTACTAAGTGTCCCGACCCTCCAAGTAGCAAGAGAACCCCTGAACCCTAAACCAAAAACCCTAAAACCCTAAACCCTAAACCCTAAACCCTAAACCCTAAACCCAGGTGCTTAGCGTGAACTTCTTTAACCTGGCCTTTCCGACGGATCCCGTGCGGGATCCTGGGCTGAACCAGAGACTCGCAAGCCTCTTAAGGTAGGAGTACCTGTGGCCGAAAAGACCCTCTCACACGGCTTCCCTGGTCGGTTCACTTCTGCACGTCAGTCGTCTGTTGGAGCAGTCCAAGTTCTGCTTCAGGTTTGTGGTTCAGGGTTTGGAGTTTCGGAGGTTTCGGATTTTAAGGGTTTGGGTTTGGGGTTTTTGGGCCTATTTTGCGGGTTTGGGAATCAGCACCATCCACTGCAGGAGCAGATGTTCGATGCCGTGCCGTCTGCTATGTTTACGTTGTTGCTTGGCGGGCATGTTTCCCTCGGCGGGACCAGGAAGTGTCTACGGTTAGGCAGGAGGTACCTTGGCCATGCTGCGGAGAGCCCAATACCTCAAAACTGCGCGAAACATCTTGTCAAGCAGTTCTGAATCTTGTAAGGAACGTGCTGTGTTTACATGTTCGCTTTTCCAAGGTTTCACTTTGCCACGCTGGAGGCCTGCACATTTTGTTTGTTCGTTTGCGGGCTGAGGGCTGCTGTGTTTCAGGCTTTGGTTAGGGTTTAGGGTTTAGGGTTTAGGGTTTAAGGTTTAGGGTTTAGGGTTTAGGATTTAAGGTTTAGGGTTTAGGGTTTAGGGTTTAGGGTTTTGGTGTGTCGCGCTTCAAGCAGCTTTGTTCGGTGGTTATGAAAGGATTTAGCTAGACAAATTGTCAACCGAGTCGAGGATGGGTTCGCCTTACCTTCAAACTCTAAACCACTGTCATCCCAAATTTTGATCCCTAAACCCTAAACCCTAAACCCTGAACCCTAAACCCTAAGCCCTAAACCCTGAACCCTAAACCCTAAACCCTAAACCCTAAACCCTAAAGCCGAAACCCTGCACCCCAATCTGCTCCTTCTGTACTGGATGGTTCTTGATTGCCGCCTCTTCTTATTCAAAGAGGCACTTGCAGGACCCAAGGGAAACCCTGTTTCAGGACAGCCATACAAGTTAATCCCTGCAGCACACAGATCCTTGCCAAACTTGTGAAGCATGAGAACCGCAGTTCCAGCCTCTTCCGGCAGCCCCTCAGACCCTTTTCCCATCTTGCAGCGTCATGTCGTTGCAAGATTTAAGACGGCTTGGCGCTTTGCTGTGCTGTTTGCGTTTCTTGTTTCGTCTTGGAATCGCTCTCAGCAGAAGTCTCGTTCTCTTCCACCAGAATGCAACAGAACGATTCTTGCGTAGAATTGAACAGCTTTAAGGAATACACTCTGTGTCTCGGCACAGTTTGGGGGTCAGACTTTGCGGGCGTTCTTGTTGGCCCAAGCCCTAAACCCGAATCCCTAGAACCCTCAAAGCCCTAGACCCCATTACCGTCCGAGGACTACACCAGCACCATCCGCCATTTCATTTCTGTTGGCACCACGGAAGCGTACTTGGTTGCCTGTAGCATTCTGGGCTTCATCGTCGTGGCTCATTTTGCGCTGCCCCTGGCCTGAAGCAGCTTTAAAACTGCTCTGAAAAATTAGTCTCTGGACTTTCCGGGATGTTGTTATGAATTTGGGATCCGATTGTTGAGGGCCTGCGTATTCCCTTAAAGCTTAAAACGCCGTCAAGCTCCAAATTCGCAAGCTCCCTTGAGACAAAGCGGAAATTCCGAATCCGGGTTTGGGTTTAGGGTTTAGGGTTTAGGGTTTACGGTTAAGGGTTTTGGGTTTAGGGTTTAGGCCAAGCATCTTGAATATGCCCAGACCCTGATCGCACAAACATCGAAGACGCCCTGATCCCGTAAGCAGGAGCCCCAGATCATCCCGGCCCCAAAGCACGTGTAACGCCTAGACCAAGGCCCCCCCACGAAGCCCCCGAAAATCTGCGGAGCAAGGCTCAACATCCTCACGGCCATCCTGGTTGACAGAACCTCGTAGAAAAGGGCTTTGGGGTTTTGGGGTCTTCGTCCTTAGGGTTGCTTATGAGAGTTGTTCGAGTATGCCCAAAAGAGATGCTCGAATTATTAAGGCCCCTATAAGGTTGCTTTTAAGGGTCAGGTTTCGCTTTGCATTTCGGAGTCGGGATCAGGGGCTGTGGGGTTTGGGAGCTTCATTTTTGGCTTACGACTGGGGGTCAGGGGTCTGAGTTTGAGGGTTTTGAGGTTGTAGGATGTAGTAGTTCAAGAGTTTTGAGGTTTTGGGGCTGTGGGGGGTAGGGCTTCACTCGCAAAGATTAAAATAGCGGAGGGAGTTTAGGACAGGCGTCAAGCTGAGTCAAGCTTAACAAAGGGCTTCCTGGACATTCAGCTCGCTTTTCAGGTAGCCCTGAACCCTATACCCAAACCCTAAACCCTAAACCCTAAACCCGATAAGCCCAAGTCAAAACTTCGAACCTCAAGGCATCCAGCCCCCCGGTTTCAACTCTTGACTCTAAACCTGAAAGCCCCAGATCCCTTTAAAACGGAGTGTGCGTGAAGATACCTTAACCTTTAAGGGTTTAGGGTTTAGGGTGAAGATACCCTGAAATAGCAGGTTTAGGGTTTAGGGTTTAGGCAAGGTAGACTGATTGATTGAGGGGTCTTGGAGTCTGGACCAGGAGCCTATACAGGAACTCATCAAAGAACCCTTAAATCCAAAGCCCTTAACCCTGAACCCTAAACTTCTTTTCCTAAACCCTGAGACCTAAACCCTAAACCCTAAACCCAAATCCTAATTCCTTAACCCTCCCCCGTCAAAGGCATCTTGGACATCTTGCCGAAGAAGAGCGCTGCGCGTCTCGCGAGCGAGAAGAAGCAGCTGGTGGAGCGGCTCTTCAAGGCCACCCTACTTAGGGTTGGGGGTTGAGGGTGTAGGGTTTTGGGGTTTTTGGGTTGGGGGTTTGGGGTTTTTGAGTTTAGGGTTTTGGGTCTAGGGCTGAGGGCTGGGGGTTTGGAATTTTGAGGTTTTGGGTTTTTGATGTTTGGGGTTTTGGTATTTTGGGTTTGGGCTTTAGGGTTTAGGCTCTTTAGGGCCGCCCTGCTAAGGGGTCCTTGAGGGGACATGGTTTCTTAAGTGTTTCGTTGAAGGATCCTTTTCGGGTTCCTTGAGGGGTTTAGGGTTTAGGGTTTCTTTCAGGGCTGTTGCTTGAAGGCTTGGGCTTACATCTGCTCCTTTGATTTGTCTGACATTGTCACTTTCGTGAAACGGCTCCTTCACGTTCCTGAGTATACTCGTATTCTACTACACCCGAAAAGCCCTAGTCCAATAATAAAAGTTTTCAGGGTGTGTGTTTTTTTTGCAGTGCAAGGAGTTTCGGGCTATCTGACACCAAGAATAGCCATCGCAATGCTTGCCGTGACAGCAGTAGTTCGCAACGGGCAGTCTGATCACGGTTCGTATTGTTTGCTACCGCTGGTACGATGCTGGTCCCAGAGAACCCAATACCCCTCAATCAAGGAATATACCTTAAATTATAGGGGCCTTAATATTATGATTTAAGGTATATTCCTTAAATATAGGGGAATTAATATTATGATTGAAAATATTTTCCTTAATTATAGGAGCCTTAATATTATGATTTAAGGTATTTTCCTGAATTATAGGGGCCTTAATCTTATGATTTCAGGTATATTCCTGAATTATCGGGGCCTTAATATTATGATTTAAGGTATACTCCTTCATTCAAGGGTATTGGGTTCTCTGGGGTGATGATGACGGCGATAAGTTCTGCTCTTACACGCGCCATCCCGGGGTCTGCGTATTTGCCTTTGTGGCGTTGACAACCGTGGCCCCCAATTTCCAGACAGCATGTAGGGTTTAGGGTCTAGGGTTTAGGGTTTAGGGTTTAGACTTTAAGGTTTAGGGTTTAGGGTTTAGGGTTTAGGGTTTAGAGTTTAGGGTTTAGGGTTTAGGGTTTAGGGTTTAGAGGAGTAGTTGCCCCAAACAGTTCGATGCCCTGAAGAGCGGCGAGTTGATGTGAAGAACCCAAGCGCCCATGACCCTCGTACTGAACAGCACAACAGTTATCAGAACCAGTCAGCTGCTTCATCAAGCCTTGAACCGATATCCTAACTCTTGAACCCCCCTAGCGCAATCTTAAACCCAAAGGTTGGACCAGAAGTCGTACACCCTGAACTTAAGCTCTAGACTCTCTAGACTTTAAGCTACTCTAAACCCAAAGTCTCTTCGACCACATCATCCTTCGAAGTAGCCTTCCGTCGGGGCCTCGTGCACCTATCCGCCCCGTCAGGTCTGCAGCGACGTCGATAATGATGAGGCTGGAGCAAGCGTTCGGGTCTAGAGGGTTTGGGGTTTACTGCAAGCGTCTCAATGGTTAGACTATGATTGGACTAGGGTTTTGGTGTATACGATGTGTACACGGAGATATTGCACATGATTCAGGCCTCTTTTTGAGGGCACTTCATGGTGGAGGGTTTTCAGGTTTAGGGCGCTTTGGGGTGTAGGTTTTTAGCTTTGCAGTGCTTTTGGGTATTGGGGTTGCTGCAAGATATCTCAACCACCTTCGAACATGTAGAAAAGATCCCAAACTCCTCTTCGCCTTGGTCCCCTCTCCGTACCCTGACAACAACGGCAGAAACCCTCGGCCCTTAAACCTTGAAGACATCTGAACCCCATATAAAACCATACAGAACCATATAGGAACCATATAGCTAAATTGATGCGAGATGCTTGCAAATCCCGAAACCACCCTCCGAAACCGTGCGAGGATGGATTGTTGACCTGGGACGAGTTCCGTGCCGCTAAGGACACGTCCTGGAAGGACACTCCTGCATGGAGATTCGAGCAGCGTTTTGAAAGAAGGGATTCCCCTGTTGGCAGTGATCACAACTGCTTATATGAGTCAAGTCAGGCTCCCTGGGACTTTGAGTTTTGTGATAGTTTAGGGAACATTCAGCGCTGTTGAGGTTTGGGGTTGGGCTTAGGAGGCTAACGTAGTTCTTCATCAGGCCCTAAACCCTAAACCCTCAACCTTAAATCCTAAACCCTATACCCTAACCATCAAATTATAGTGCAGGCCTTGTTCTGCACTTGTGGAGAAGTTGAAGCGAGGCACTGCCAGTGTCGGTCCACCGTGCTACATCTGTCCCACGTCCCTACAGGAGTGGTGTCTCGAACGCGAACCATGGACCCTCTATACCTCCGAAACCCTAAACCGCCAAAAGACCCTCTCGTGTCAGTGACCAGGAAGAGCTGAAGAAGCTACAAATCTCGCAGATGGACGTTGAGAAGCTGTCGCTTGCCTGGATTTTGAGATTCGATCTTTAAACTACTATAGTATAGGCGCCTAAATAATTACCTATACTATTTTGGGGGTCCCTTATTGTAATTACAGTATAATGGGACCGGTGCAGAAATCGGGGTTTAGGGTTTAGGGGTTTAGCGAATTGGAGATCTATTTCCTGATTCTCTGAGGTTGCACAGAGGGTTTAGGGTTTAGGGTTTAGTTTTTAGGGTTTAGGGTTTAAAAGACTAACCCTACAAAGGTTTGGCATCATCGATGTCTCCGACTGTGGCAAGGCTGGCGGGGCAGGGGGGGAGATCAGGCGTGTCTTCGGTTGGCATTCGTCCCTAGGCATCCTTGGGCCGCGCACCAAAGCTCCGCTGTGCAGACAGAATCGGGCTTTTCTTTGCAGTGAAGAAGAGGTACTGCTGAGGGTTCTGGAGGTTCAACCGCCGCCAGAAGCTCAAATTTGGGTTAAGGTTCAGGGTCATGTTTCAAAAGCCCCTAGGCACCGGAAATGGTTCTTTGCTGAAAAACAAGCTAGTCCGAACCTACCCAGAGCCCTAAACCCTAAGCCCTCAAACCCTCCACTACACCTGCAAGCCCCAGCTCCAACGCCGAATTTTCGAGCCTCGAACAGAAAACTCTGCAAGCAAGCCTTTGCTTCATGCAGTAAACCGTAAACCCTAAACCTTAACCCTAAACCCTAACCTTACCTTTGGTTAGTAGGGAATGGAAGAATGGTAGTAATAGTAATTATAACTGTACCCATTCCTCCATTCCCTACTAACCAAAGGTAAGTAATCCCCACACCATGAACCCCAAGCCTCGAACCCCTCGAAGGTGAGCATCAGACTTGGGGCTCGAAATGAAAAGATAGTCGGCTCTGCCAGCTTTCGCCCCCCAGTGGGCCGGAGGTTGGTTTCAGGAAAGACAGCTTACCTTAGCCAACAGCCTTAGGGGTTTATGGGCTTAGGGTTTAGGGTTTAGGGCTGTAGGGGTTCAGGGTTTAGGGTTTAAGAGTTTAGGATTCAGGGCTCTACGGCCCCTGAAAATGGGACATGACTATGTGGAGCTGAAAAGTAAGGTGTATGCCTGTGAAAATGGCACTATCTGACTGTGGTGTAGCCTAGGCACCAAAACCCCGAAGCCCTTCACAGTCCGAAGTCTTATGCTAAACCCGAACTCCCCGCATGCCCTGAACCATGTCTGTGGGCCGCTGCAGCATCACCGCCAAACTCACGAGAGGTAGCTTCAGCTCGCTTTGTCCACGGCCTGATGCGCATGCACCTCGGCCAAAGATGCTTGTATTGTTGACGGGCGAAGCCCTGCACTATGCAGAACAAGTTTATGCTACTAGCATACAGGAGCTGCAGCATGTTTCATAAGAGATACCTGCTCTAACCTCAATCAAAAGTCCAGCGAGCCAAGTTATGGGGACGTTTAGGGTAAGCCTCGCGCTTAACCAAGGATATCGAGTCAAGATAGCAGTTAGTCCGTTGTTCAGACACGAAGTACATCAATTAGGATTTCGGCTAATTCTGATCCTAGCTCCTTTGCACATAATGAGACCTTACTTGCAACAAGTACCCATATTCTTCTATACATCCTAAACCGGAAACCCTAGAACCCTAAATCCTGAGATTCTTGCCGAAGAAGGCCTTGCATCCTAAAGCCTACGCCCTAAGCCTGGACCCCGAACTTTAAGGTATAAGCTTTATAAATCCGCACCGAGTGGTTCAAGCAACCGCAGTGTCCACCCGAGAGCGTTTGTTTGCATCTCTCCCTGAGAAGTATGTAGAACGAAAGACCTAAGCCTAAACCTTCACCCTCCAACACCCCAAATCCTAAATCCCAGGCCCTAAACCCCTTACCCTAAACCCTATA
>CAJNDV010035728.1:3409-13443 GCA_905221635.1 Symbiodinium sp. CCMP2456
CCTAGACCCCTATACCCTAAACCCCTAAACCCCTGAACCCTAAACCCTAAACCCTAAAGCCCTAAACCCCTGAACCCTAATCCCCAAAACCCTAAACCCCTAAGCCCCCGTTGCCTTCTCGAAGTCCCGACGAGCCCAAGCTGGGGGGGAGATGCCATAGCCCAGCCTGAAAGGATCGAGCTTACGAGCTTCAGGGTTTAGGGTTTAGGGGTTTAGGGTTTAGGGGTTTAGGATTTAGGGTTTAGGGCTTAGGGCAATCAGCCCAAGCTGAAGGGATGAACAAGGTTCGGAGCTTCAAAGGGGTTCGGGTTCAAGCTTCAAGGCTTTCGTGTTTAGGGCTTTAGGGTTTTAGGGTTTAGGGTTTAGCTTCAGGGCCAAAAAGCTAAACCCCTCAACCACTAAACCCCAAACCCTACCACCGTAAGCCCAAACCCTGAACCCTAAACCCTGAACCCAAAGCACCTAAACCCTAAACCCGGAAGCCAGAAACCCTAAACCCAAAGCCACTAAACGAACCGAGCGGCCAGAAGATGGCGGCTGCCGCTACGCACGCCGCCGCCTGGGTGAAGATCAGCCCAGCCTCGGCTTTTGAAGGTTTAGGGTTTAGGGTTCTGGGTTTGGGGTTTAGGGCGTAGGGTTTACGGCTTAAGAGTTCAAGGTTCTTGGTTTTGGGTTTTGGTGTTTAGGGTTTAGGGTTTAGGGTTCAGGGTTTTGTGGTGTCTAGGGTTTTGGGCTTTGGGGTTTAATGTTTTAGCTTTGGGGTTTAGGGTTTCGGGCTTTCAGCTTTCAGTTTGGGGTTCAGGGCTTTGGGTTTTCGCTTATGCTGTCTAATCGGGGCCTCAGGGTTTAGGGTAATCAGGGTGCTCTGGCGTTTCCACAGAGTCTCAAAAGGTTGCTAGAAGTCCTAGCCAGCGTGTCCCATCAAGATCTTGGATTTAGGTTTTATAGGGTTTAAGGGTTTGGGGGTTTGGGGTTCATACCATGTGAGTAAGCGACAGCTAACCTCACAGACACGGATTCACCGTGAACTATTCAATTTCCGAAAGCTTAAACCGTAAGCCCCTGTCACTGGATCAAAATCCTCCGAACTCCTGAAACACATCCTCAAAGGAAAAAGGCTCTGAACAGCTACCAGAATGCAGGACCGTTGTGGATCATCAGCTGCGTTGCAAGGGCCGAAAGCAGGCATGGGATTACGCTCCTGGAGAAGTTTCGATTAATTAAGGTTAGCCGCAGCTTCATAATTAAGGCTTTTAGGGTCTATAAGAGTTCAGTTTTCAGGGCCAAAGCTTAGGAGTTCGGGTGTAGCGCAGGATTGCTGGCGCTCTGAGGACCGGGGCGTGAGGTTTTACAGGCTGAGTTTCAGGGTTGACGGCGTAGCGTTCGGGGAGTTTGAGTACAGTAGGTAATGACATGGCACACAAACCTTTGGGGCTAGGAGTGCTTGTGCCAAACCTCATGAATCCTCATTGCTACGGCCGCTACAGTAAACACCAAATCCCGGGCGCCTGGTCTTACCCCAAACCCTCAACCCTCAAAGGAGCTTAGGTCCAGGTATCAGGGCAGACAATTGAAAGCAGAATTGTGGATGAGGGTTTTGGGCTTTAAGGTGTAGAGTTGCTTAATCCTAGGGTTTAGGGTTTAGGGTTTAGGGTTTCAAGGTGTAGAGTTGCTTAATCCTAGGGTTTCGATCACTCTTTCACCCCAAAGGCCGCCGGAGCTTGGCTCGGCGGGGAAGCCTTCAAGAGGGGCTCCTAACATGCTGGGAACTACCGGTTCAAATAGGGGCCCTGAAACCTAAAGGGCTGGGGCTTAGGGCTTCTTCTTTGGGTTTAGCGCCTGGGGTTGAAGCCTTCGATATCTTGCACGCCCTAAGGAACAACATTGCTATTATATATGTAGGCCCGCCCCAGCAGTAGATCACTCAAGTCGTGTCTCATTGCCAACTAAGAGGAAAACACGACACGCATGCAATCCAACCCTAAACTTAAACATTAATGGCCCTCCCCAAAGCCCTAAACTCTGAACCCTCAGTTTTAAACCCTCACCCCTAAACTCTAACCCTCATGGTATGACCGAACAGCCAAGGCTCTGTGCCACGATCTCACATGAGGCAGCCATGCCCGCACAATCCTCTCGGCTCCATTTCAAGGCTTCGGAATGAACAAAAAACCAATAAACTGCAAAGGGGGTAGGTTTGAGGCTGCGGGTTTGGGTATCAGGCTTCAGGATTCAGGATGTTAGGTGTTAAGGTTTGGGGTCCTGGGTTCAGGGACCACTGAAGGCGATAGCTGCAGAAATCTCCAGCTCTCCTCCCTCCCCGAGTTTGGGGTGGTTTAGGGTGAAGAGTCGAGGGCCTGGGGTTTAGGCTGTATGAAGGGGCTGTAGCTCCATGGAGTTGTCTCGGAGAGGATTCTGGCTTTGGGACCTAGGGCTTAGACTGTAAATTCTGCTAAAGCGGTGTCGGATTTTGGGTCTAGGGCTTAGGGGTCTAGGCTTTGATGCTGGATGTCCACGGCCTGCAAGACGCACATCGCATTCATCACATATCCTCCAGGCGTCAGTGTATGAACTGCAGTCGGCAAAGCTGCTGTCAGTGGCAATGCCCCGGTTGGTGTGCTACTGGCCCTTAGTCAATAGAAACATGTTGTATAGGGTGCTTTCTACGATGGATTATGGTGATTCTAACGGTTGAGAATAGGTGCAAAAAGCATGGGGCTTGGGGGTATATCGCATCAATTTATATCTTAACTTATCACAGTTGTAAGAGGAACCGTAAGGAAATCTGTTGGTAATTATCCACGCTTCCATACTGAGTAGAAGAGGCTTTGGGGGTATGATAGCGTACACGCATCTAGGCACTATAATATAATAGGATGGTACAATCTAAAGCCACCCAAACCCTAACCCTAACCCTAAACCCTAAATCCTAAACCCTTACCCTAACCTCTATGTTGTCCTCCAGGGGCTCGAAGAAGAGCACATTGGCAGATACCAAGGCCATCATTAGAACGCACGCCTGTCGGATTGAAGAGATTTTGCAGATTTATCTGGTTTAGGGTTACAGTGCTCAGGGCTTAGGGCGTAAGGGTTAAGGGTGTTTTCAGGTTTAGGGCATAGGCTTTACTCAGTGTTCTACAAGGATTCTAGAAGGGTTCCGAAATCTTGCAGTTTGGTTTTGAAGTTTGAAATTTGGGGGCTTGAGGGTTTTACAGGGTTGTCCTTGGAGGCTTGCTGATATGATGATGCTCTGAGGGTTGTTTGTATTTGGGATAAACAGCTCAGGTTTTTTCTAACGCTTGGTTTCAGTGACGCGCCTTCGCCTTGGAGTCGGAAGGATCTGAGGCGCTAAGCATGAAACCCTAAACCTCCAAACCCTAAGCCCTAAAACCCTAAAAACCCTGAACCCTAAGCCCGGAACCGAGCCTGGGATCAAGCAGGTTGGGAGCAGAAACGTCACACCAGTCGTCACCCCCGGTCCAGGTGTAGAACGTAGAGGGTCCAGTGTGTTTCAAATGATCATGGCACTTAGCAACTGGGGATATAAGTAGGGTAACTGCAGTTAATTGTGTATAACTTATAATCTGAATTCATGAAGGCACTTATACCCCTACCGATCAAGGTGGTGAGTTTCTGCTTTGAGGATCCGGTGGCTTTTGCCGCCAGGTAAAAACCCCGGGACCGTGGCTCAAAGTGGAAACATCATGGCAGTCAAGGTTTAGGGCAGATATGCCGACTGGCGCAAGAGTAGACTGGGCTCGGTGCACCGGCCCTTCACCATAAATCCCTCAACAAGGCAGGTTGCATAATCGATCTGCACGTACATCAAGAAAAACGTGAGAACAGGGTGACGACCCCCGTGAAATCCGAGCAAAGCCGTGGCAGCTCTTCGCAACACGTAAGCCCTACATCAGGATCAGCTCAGCCAATAAGGTTATAAGTACGTATAATCGGGGTTACAAATATGCGCAACTCTCCCTTAAATACCTTGCTTACTAAGTCCCTTGATCCTCGAAGTGCAGCCCACTGCATGTGGCGCCCCTGCCTGGAGGAAGGACCCTGCGAGGTATCCCCAGAGGAACTGGGAGAAGAAAAAACCCAGCAGCCTCAGATGTGCAGTCACCCCAAACCCTCAACCCGAAACCAGTCTCCTGGGGTCCACACACGATGCATATCTCTGAAATCAGAGAGGGCTTCTCAGCATGATGTCAGGTAGTATTTGGCTCAATTAATTAAGCAGTGTTCGTCCTCCGAAGAAAATCACGGATCAAGGGGGTTTGGGGTTTTGGCAAATATCCCTGCGAAAAGTCCCTTTCGCAAACCTATTACAACATACCCATACTGCAAAATGCGTACCCCGAAACCCGAATCTAATCCTTAAGGCCCCGGTTTAGGGGTTAGGATTAGGGTTTAGGGTTCAGAATTTAGTGCTGACTTTTCGAAAGAAGATGGATTGAAACCCTGCCAATGAAACAGACTGGGGGGGTTTCTGCTTCTGTGGGGTTGCAGAGACGACCCCTGGGTTGGAGGATCCGAAAGCCTGGGTGATAACAGTCTGAACAGCTACGGTATAGAAAAACTGTAGTTCAGGTTTAAGGTTTAGGTTTAGGGTTTAGGGTTGAGGGGTTTAGGGTTCTGTGCGAAACCAAACCAGGATGTAAAAAGTCATAAAGCATCGTACTGCAGAGCCAAGTAGCAGGGAGATGACACCAGCAGCGCCCAGAAGACTCAAAGCCACGCGTGCCATCTGCAGCACACTGCCCAGCCGAAGCCTCCAAGGCATTGGCGCACGCCCTCAACACCTCAAGCCCTGGACCCGAAACCCGAAAACCCTAAAGCCCTAAACCCCAAAACCCTAAAACCCTGAAACCCTAAAACTCTAAACCCTTAAAACCCTACAACCCTAAAGCCCTAAACCCTAAAACCCTAAAGCCCTAAACCCCTAAACCCCAAGCCCTAAAGCCCTAAAGCCCTAAAGCCCTAAAGCCCTAAAGCCCTAAAGCCCTAAAGCCCTAAACCATAAACCCTAAAACCCTCAAACCACGAAACCCTAAAACCCTAAAGCCCTAAAACCCTAAAACCATAAAGCCCTAAACCGTGAACCTTCGACCCCGAAGCCTCAACCTCTCAGACCGTGAAGCCCTAAACGTTGAGACTTCGACCCTGCGTGAAACCTTGCTTCCTTAAGCGACGAGTGTAGGGGCCTTTATAATTAGAATAGGGTTTTGGGCTCCTGTATAGTATATTAATAATAAAGATACCTAACCGTAATATTGGAAACTGTTTACTAGGCTCCTGTATTATCAAGCCCCGGTTGTTTCCTGACTTGGCCTGATATACGGGGCCTTAACATACCCTAATCAGTAGACTTTATAATTAAAGGTTCTGGTGCATACCATACTTATTATAGTACAAATCTTTACAGGAGTAGTATTGATCCCTAAACCCTAAACCCTAAACCATAAACCCTAAACCCTAATCCCTGTTTACAGGAGCAGTCTTGATTTCATAAGAAATCAAACAGAAGACCATAAAGGCCCCCGCACAAATCAGAAGCCTCTCGATCAAGAAGGCGCCAATGCCACAGAGCGCACCAAACACGAGCCTGGGCGTTGAGGCTTCCTTGGGCTAAATGTAGGGGCATTCAGAATTAGAATAAGGTTCAGGGTTTAGGGTTTAGGGTTTAGGGCTTAATGTAGGGTTCCTTTCTAGTATTATTATAATACAGAACCCTAGCAGTAATCTTGGTAATTATTTCGGCTTCTATATTAGAAGTCCCAAGCCGGATTCCGAAGTACCTATGTATCTTAGATTTCACATTTGACTCCCTAGCCATTAAGTAGCCTTTCGAAAGCCGGCATAGCACAGCTACAATTTGAGCAAGCTGGAAATACGACTACTGCTACAACTACTCCTCCCGCTGCTGCTCCAGTCGTACCACTGCTGCTGCTGCTGCTGCTGCTGCTGCTGCTGCAGCTGCTATTACTACTTCTAACGAACAGTATGTTTGCTACCACCGCCGTGCTGATGACATTGTCAATGCAACATTTTGATAATCAAACATTGGCACCATCTCTACCACCCTCACAGCCGTCACCATCATGATCAACATGATCTTCTTCTTCGTCGCCAGTGCAGGAACAGAAAGTTCACAGCGTTATATATATATATATATATATGTATACCTTGAGTAACAAATTCAGTGATGACTCTCGTAGCAACTGCAAAAAATCTAGAAACGCTGCATCATTTACTCTCGCATAACTATCATGATCCACGCCATTTACACAAGCAAACTGACCACTGCCTCCACAACAACCTTGTAGATTCCCTCATACAACTCTAGTTCTAAACCCCAAACCCTCAATAACTGCAAACACTAAACCCTGAACCCCAACAAGGGACCCTTAAAAAGACCCCTCAAAAAGGAGTCCTTCAGCTGGCTCCGCCTCGGGTCACATACCGGGGGCAAGCGGCCCCTCCCACGAATTCTCATGCAAGCTCTGCAGCTTGCGTATGTACTCAAGCAACTGATGGTTCTCATGCACAGCTTTGAGTCGCACGTGCTCCTGCTTGAGCTCCGCAACTTCATGTCGTTGTGTTTCAGCTTCCGTGTGCAGTCCTCGTCGACTGAAGCTGGCAGCTTTCTTTTGTGCTGCGCTGATCTTATTTGCCCGCTCTTGGCCTGCAGTTTCCAACCTCTTCCCACACATTTGATTCCCAGTGAGACCCGCAAGCTCAGTGCTGACTTCAGCCGCATTCTCTGGTGTCAGGCTCAAAGCGAGCTGCGCCTGGGTCGCTTTGCAAAGCAACCCGGCTTCCAACAGGCGTTGCAGTATCTGCTTGCAGTTGGACAAGCCGCTGACGCAAAGTACGCAGTATGCCAGTTTTGTGTAATTCCGAAATGCTGTATCTATGCCTGATGTAGTTGCCACGAATTCACGAAGGCTGCCCAGCACGCGGGGATGTTTTTGTTTGATTTCCAGACTCAGCGAGGCTCCTCTGTTCTTCTGCTTGATGTAGCCCTCTGCATCAAAGAAGCCGGCAAAGTAGCTCCAGCTGCACGGTCCAGAGACCGCCGAATCGTGCTTCTTCAGAGCGCACAGCTCGGCCTTGCGGCCCTCTCTTCGCGATTTTGTCTTGGGCCATGGGGATGCAAGCAAGAGCTGCTTCTGCTTAGTGATGCTGCGTGGTGCCAGGAGCCTAGCTGCTCGTCGGGCCGAGTCCCCGCAAACTCGCCACTGAAGCATCGGTTTTCTCAAACCTTTGCCCTCTTGTAGCCGCGAGATGCTCCCACCGAGCTCTTCGCGGAAGAGCATGAGAACTTCCGCCTGGTCGCAAGACTGCACCACCACCAACATGCATCCGGACAGACACGTCTGACAACTAACGCAGCCATCCCCGTCGAAGAAGCCGGCTAAGTACTCCAGCCTGGCGTTCGCCGGCCGGTGTGACAGCTCTCTGCTCTCAGCTCGCAGAGGCAGGCTGTACGTACGTCCGCTTGCCCAAAAGTACTTCAGCCGTGGCCATTGGAACTTCTTCAGCAACTTCCGGAGGTCCTTGTTCTTTGCTTCGATTTTCTGCAATCCGTCGCATGGATTTGCACACGGGGTGGCCAGCAGAAGCTGAGCTGCAGCCGAGACGATTTTCAGCTTGGGCAGTCTCTTGTTCTTCGCGTGGAGTTCTAGCAACGTGCCAGAGGGAGCTGTGGCTAAGCTGCAGCAAGTCCCATCTTCGCGACCTGCTGCGCCTGCCAAGCTTGTGTTGGAACCGGCCCAGCAGAGCAGTGCCAGCAAACCTCCCTTCCACAGGCCCAGCCACCTTGCCTTCCTTCTCACATGCGCCGCCTGCGGACAAGGACCCTGACCGGCTGGACTTGTCATGAGTCCTGTTTGCAAGGATGGGGGCTTCGCATGGCAGCTCAAGATGGATCGTCGAATTGCGAAGACCAGAAGCCTTAAACTCCCGAAATCATCTAAAATGTCAGGGGCGTGCTAGAAACTCTGAATCCATCCCTCGTGTGCCTGGTGACATGCACTTATACAGAGCAAGCTCATAATCCAGATCGGCTAGTCATAGTAGGCGGAAGCCTGTGTCGGGTCTGCTATGGCAATTTTTATGTTCTGTCTTTCACAATCTTCGTCCGTATGATGTCTATTGACGGTATACTGTTCTTCCCTTCGCCTTTACCATTCCCAAAGCCTTCCCAAGCCCCTAAACCGTAAAACCCCAACAAAGCCCAGGCACATGATCTCCGATGAATTAATTACCGACTCGCCGAAGGTCACCTGTGGATGTTGGGATATCTATAAGGGATGCTTGCTGTGCGAAGTGTACATGAAGGATCATTGGACTTAGTAAGTAAGGTTATAAGTACCCTAATTGGGGTTATAATTATAGTTACCTTGTGTAAAACCCTAGTTACTGAGTCCCATGATCCTCCAAGTTGGGGGACACTGTCACCTACAGAACAGGGATGGGCTCTGGTAGTTGTTGTGATGGTTGATGATGGTTCCACAGTTAAGGCTCTTCTGCAGCATCTGTTTGACGACCTGCGTTTATTTGGGACTGACTCAGGGTCCATCACTTCAAAAAGCTTGCAACACGGCCGGCCATTTCAGGCTTTCTCGAGGTTAAACCCTTACAGAACTAGGCTCCCGCTTTGAGTCTACAGAATTCTGCAAGGATGCAACGTTCAGTTATAGGATACACGTTAGCCTTAGCCCTTAAACCCTAAGCCACGAAGAGCTAAACCCGGAAACTGTATGCTTGACTTCGTGACTCCTTAGCATGTGACGACGCCGCGCCTCTGCCAGGTAGCTGCTGTTCGCATTGAAGGTAAAATAGGCGCCCATGACACAACCTGGTTTGCTTTTGGGGTGCGAAACAATAAACCCCAAACCCCAAAACCCCAAAACCCCTAAACCCTAAACGCCTAAACCCCGCTAAACCCCTAAACCCTAAACGCCTAAACCGCCCTAAACCCCCTGCACCCTAAACCCCTAAACCCCTAAACCCCCAAACCCTAAACCCTAAACCCTAAACCCGAAACCCTAAAACTCCTAAAACCCTAAAACCCCTAAACCCAAGGCCCTAGAGCCTGAGACCCTGGGGCCTTGAAACCCCCCTAAACCATCAACAAAAACCTGGGAAGCCTTAACAACCCTGAGCCCTTAAGGGTTTAGGGTTTAGGGTTTGGGGTTCAGGGTCTAGGTAGGGGCCTTAATAATTACCCATACTATTTTTTGGGGGGGTTCTTATCATAAATATCGTAGAATAGACTCCAAACCCCTATTTTAGGCCCCTACATTAATTGCACTACTCTGCACGATGCCCCTGAAAGCACCTCTTATGCTACCCCTTACAAGCACCCTGTGAAACAACCCTTCTCCAGACCTAAACCCTAAACCCTCCAATCTAAATCGCACTCAACAAGATCTCTGAAAGCTCTGTACCGTGGGCCGGGCAGCTTTCTGTCAGAAGGAGGCAAAGAAGGTGTGGGTCCAAGATTCTTGAGAGGTCGCTGAGGTAGCTTTGGCTCTCTCCGTCCGGGCAGCATTCCTTCAAGAAATCTCGCGGAAGCTTTGTATTTTTTGGAGACTCGGAACCACCAACTCTAAACAGCCCTCAAAGTCCAAAATCCCGAACCCTAACCTTGGGGTTCTGAGTTTTGGGGTGTGGCGTTTTGGTTTTGGGGCTCAGGGACCCCGAAATCCCAGAAACCCAGACGAAAACATCACGTAACACCCACGACGTGGAGACGCAGCCCAAGGAAGCCCACACCCTGCAACCCCAAACCTTCCGGAGAAAACCCTAGGGTTTAGGGCTTAGAGTTTAAGGCTTGGGGTTTAGGGCTGAGGGTTTAGGGCCTACGGTTTAGGGCTTAGGGTTTAGGGCTCGGAGTTTAGGGTTCAGGGCTTAGTGCTCAGGGTTTAGGGCTTAGGGTTCAGGGTTAAGGTTCAACTATGACTATGAGATATTCATTTCTAAGCCTAAGGAATAAACCTATGAGCTACTTGGAGGGTCGGGGGACT
>CAJNDV010035730.1:42657-54992 GCA_905221635.1 Symbiodinium sp. CCMP2456
CCCGAAACCCTAAACCCCTAACCCTTCGCCCCTGGTGTCCCCTTGGGAGGCCTCGGCGCGTTGCCCGAGGTGAAGCGCCTGCAGACCTGAGTGGACTCCCGGGTTCCCTTTCGGTTTAGGGTTTAGGGTTNNCAGAGGCTCCAATGTAGTTCCTTTTTTGCTCATATGTTAAGGCTTTCGGGCCCAAAGACCCTATTTTTTGAGGCTTTTTGGGCTATGTTGATGCTAAGGGTAACAGGGTTCCCTTTAAGGCTTTAGGGCTTTGGGTTTAGTTTAGGGCTTAGGGCTTAATTTAGGGTTAATGGTTTAGTTGAGGGCTTAGAGTTTAGGGTTTAGGGTTTAGTTTAGGGTTTAAGGTTCAGTCAGGGTTTAGGGATACTGTGGGGATCTATATCATAGGGTTACAAGATCCGCGCGGAGCTTGAGGTGGGTTTATTGGAAAACAGTTAACAGCGTTTGGATTAAAAGGACTTCGGCAACATGTCGAGACTGTTTTTGGAAAGCATTCTGGATTCAAATAGTGTTCAGGATGGCATTCCGCGATTGGGGCCTTCTAGGTCCAACGTACTTGTCACGGGCCCTAAACCGCTAAGCCCAAACCCTTCTAGACGCCTCAGAAGGGTTCTCCAAATACAGAACACTTCTTTCCACTCTTTATCCTCAAAGCACCCCTGTTGGATTGGGTGTCCATATTTCTGCTACAGGTGTATAGGGCTCCTTAAACAAGGGATCTATGAGGGTTCTTGAATTCGTGGGTCTATAGCAGCGGCTGTGGCATAAGAGAGAGCGGCGAGTCCAAGGGAAATTCTCACCAATCACCTGAAGAGCACAGTACTGCCTTAACTCGGGAATATACCAAGGATCCTTACTATAGTTTATAAGGTATACTCCTCAAGATCGGGGTGCTCTTTTTGACTTGACCTGACAGACAGAGCCCCATACCCCAGTCCTCTTAACGGCATCCCGTAAATCGATCTGCAGGACAACACCCCTCATCCCCATCGCTCAACAACACTCAGAATAGGGATTTCGGGTACACGTCGTATACTTTTCATTCATTTCTTGTAAGGAATATTCATATTCGGGTTTCTTTGAACAGTTTTTCCTTTTGCCCTGGAAACCTTGAAGAGCGGAAGATGACCTGCTGCTCAGCGGCATCCGACGCGCGTGTGGCTTCCTTTGATCCCCGACGGTGAGAGATAGTCGAAATATTCGATAATCTTCATCATCCCCTAAACCCTAAACCCTAAACCCCATCATCATCATCATAATCATCATCATCACCATAATCCTAGAGTGCTGGGCTTTCGGGTTGGGGCCTTCAGGGCTTTTGGGCTTCAGCTTTGTGTCCGGTCTCAGCTCCCAAGTTCGGTATCTGGGCGAGAGAATGGGGCAATGGGCTTGGAGCTTAAGATTTTAGGGTTTAGGGTTTGGGGTTTGACATGGAAGGAAACAGTTGGAAGTCCGACGGCTTCGAGATTCTATGGCTTCAGGTCCCGAATTCACACATCCGGAACCCGGAAAATAGTAGGATCTTTGTTACAGCCAGTCTTCAAGAAGCCAAGCACCAGGCCTACACAGTGAGGGCTTCGAAGTTGAAGGACAAGTTGAATAAGTGTCGAGAGGACGGAGCGGGGGTTTCTGAAATTGGGGGGCGGGGTACCTCCTCTAGGATACGATCTCGGATCAATATCAAAGTTCCTGATTTTCTGTGATATTGGGTTGAGGGCTCAGGGCTAGGTGATTTTGAAACAGGCTTCTGGGGCTTCTTTTCTCGTTGTCCGGATGGTTCCAAGGCCGTCGTGTAGAAGGTGCTAAGCACAGGGTCTATAGGAGTAAGTACCCAGCTAGTAGTTTTTCAAGAACCAAGGAGAGCCGCAAGATGCGATAGTGATGCTTTGTTGCAACAGCGACTCATCTCATCCCCGTACCAGTCGTTGAACCCTAGCTGCCGGTCACAACAGCGACAGTCCTAAACCCGAAGCCCGAACCCCTGAACCCTAAACGACCTGCGTGAGCAAGCCATTGAACCCAGGGCATGAGCGTATAAACCTGAAAACACCCTACTGTGAGTTACAGGCCTAACTTGAAAGAACATACTGGTTCTGGAAAGATCTATACTGTATTCAGGTTGTGCATCCCTAAAACATATAGTGCTACTAACAGTTCAGGCCCATATTTGTTCGACCAGCATTGAACCCTTCAAGGAACCCTCGAAAGAATCCTTAGAGGAACCGTTGAAGGAACCCTTCACCACCTTTGCACATGCCCCAGTAAACCGTAACCCTAAACCCCCAAACCCCCAAGCCCCTACACCCCTCTAAACCCTAAACCCTCAAACCCCTAACCCCGGAACCCCTAAACCCTAAACCCCCAAACCCCTAAACCCTAAACCCTGAACCCCTAAAACCCCACACCCCCTGAACACCCTACACCCAAAAAAGTTGGCCCCGATTTTTTGCAGACGGAGCAACCTCGCAGGCCAGAGAAATCATCACCAGCATGCCCACTTTGTTCTGCGGCCACAAGGGAGTTTCCGAAAGTAAGGGGTACCCTATTTAGGGGACATTATAATAAGGATCCTGCTATTCAAGGTATATACTATATCAGGGTCCCCTATTTTCGGAAACCCCCACAAGACATTCATAAAGAGATAAGTAGTTTTGGGTTTAGGGTTGAGGGTTTAGTAGGGGCAATCAATGTAGGGCCCTCAGTAGTTTAGGGTTTGGGGTTTAGGGATAGTCTAGGGGCCTTAAGAATTAGAATAGGGTTTTGGGGTATATGATACTATAGTTTTTTTTAAGGAGCACCCAAAATACCATTGGTAACAATTCCGGCTTCTACATGAAGGCTCTTAGCAAGGGGTTTAGGGTTTAGGGTCTGCGGCCAAGGAATCCAACAGTTCTGAGGATTCTGTAAAGGTTCTGTAAGGAGTCTTCTTGTTTGAGGATTTGGGGGTTTATATTTACTAAGGAGGGGACGTAGTAAGTAGGCGTTTGATAGAGTTGCAGGTAGTCTAGTGAGAGTTGTCCTTTTGATACCTCTAATATAGGGGCCTTAATACATTGGAATAGGGTTTGGGGTACACTATACTATAAGTATTATAAGGAACTCCAAAACCCTATTCTATTTATTAAGGCCCCTACATTACTTGCAACCTACTTACTTACTAAGTCCGCTGACCCTCTAAGTATGGGGATGGAAACCGCTAGGGACCTAGGGTTCAAACAGACATTGTGCGGGCTTGTACAGGAGGTTTAGAGTTTAGGGTTTAGGGTTCAGGAATTGCAAGGAGAATTGAACACAGAGCAAGTTTCGACACGGTTTCCAGTACACAACTGCTTGAACTGGCAGCGTGCGTTTCAACAGTTTGAGGACGGTTCAGAGAACGGGGCTTGCAGAGAAATGCGAAACGCTCGGAGGTAAATAAAATCGGTACGTGTAAATAAGGAGAGCTATTACTAGGTAGTCAGGCCTCTGCAATATGTTGAGGGTTCAGGGCATGCGTGGAGGAGGGTACGAAAGCAGAGCAGGACGCGCCCGATATCCAAGCCAGGAAGTGAAATCCAGACCCCCGAGTCTCAAAGTCACAGGACGAAAAGAACCCCCTTCTGCTAGAATCGGTGTCGTGTTTGGGGCCTGTATATTGTATGGGCTGCTTCAAACAGACCTGAAAAGGTATTCAAAGGGTTGGGTCAGGTGGGAAACTAAAATGCATCTAACATCCCCTCCCGATTGATCCGTAATGTATCAATATATGGCCAAGCTCATAAGCGTGTAATGTCCGTGCTACTCTGAAGCATCAAAGAGGAAACATGAAAACTCAAGCCAAAACATCTGAAAACTGAAAGGGTCTTTGTTTAAAGCTTCAACAGGCTTGTGAGAACTGATAAAACTGAAAATCTCAAAAAGCCTTAAAAGCGGCCAACTGAAAGCGCAATCACTGACATGTCTGACATGACTGAGAGCAAGCCCTAACATGACAGACAAGAATGCATGTATGACATGTGAGCTGCGGCCCACCGTCCACCTGAACCTTATATTCTACGATTCTACCTATTAAGGCCCCTAAAACCCTCCAAAAGTCCAGCGTCAAGGTCCTGGTCAAAGGATGGGAGCAAGCCCAGGTTGCTCAGGGCAACCCACACCTCCACCTGCATACAGGATCGCGGGACTAACTACTCAATTCAAGGGGCCATCATATGTTCAACAGGGTTTTTGGGCAGTAAGTATACTATGCATATAATCAGGAACTTAAAATAGTGTTGGTGAGTATTTAGGACTTAGTACAGTAGGATGACCCAGCTTAATTTGTTACTACCCCAAATCTTAAACCCTAAACCCCAAACCCTACACCCTGAACCCTATAACGCCTACACCCTAAACCCCAAACCCTATAGACCCTTGTAACTCTGCTTTGTAAAAAGCTTCAGGCAATATATCGAATCCAAGAGGCGTAGTTTTTTTGGGAATTTCTTCTGGCGCAGTTTCCATAGAAAGGTTTAGGGGTTTATAGGGCTTATAGGGTTTAGGGCTTAGGGTTTACAAGGCTTATAGGGTGTATAGGGCTTGAATGGTTTAAAGGGTTTAGGGTTTAGGATTTTATGCTAGCTTCTTATTGTTCCCCATTCCGACCCCCTAGAGGAGGGGCTTGGGCCGGGCTTGGGGTCTTGGTTCAGGGGCTTGAAGGGCTGAAGCCGCTGCGAACACCGAAATTTCTTGAGAGGCTCTGCCCACAGCCAAAAAGACGAGAGGCTACACCCTAAACCCTAAACCCTAAACCCTAAACCCTAAACCCTAACCCCACACCAAACGTGTTAAACACTCAGAATCTGAAAGGGCTAAGGCTAAGGATTATAGGGTTTAGGACATCAGGGTTTAGGACCGGGAGTTTTCTACCCCACACTCAACCTCCAAAACTCTAACCGCAAAACCCTCAACCCCAAACCCAAAACCCTAAACCCTAAACCCTAAACCCCAAACCCAAAGCCCTAAACCCTAAACCCTAAACCCTAAACCCCCAAACCCAAAGCCCCCAGCAGGGTCGTTGAGGAATGCTGGAGGATCCCGGGCCTTTGTCTGTGAGCTTCCCCCCCGATTCCTTACAGCCTGTCCTTAACGCGAATATGTCGACCTTGTGAGAATAATCCGAATAGGCTTTTGGGCTACTCTAAAGTATAGTTATACTAAGGAACCCTCAGGAGCAATATTGGTAATTATTTCGGCTTCTAGCTTCAGAAACTGAAGCACCCGAGTATCGGCCTCGTAGCGTGCAAGGTTTAGGGCTCAGTCGAACAGTTTGGTCGTTTCTTGTGTGCCTAACCCCCAAACCTTGACAGGTAGGTAAAGTCATGGCCCAAAAAATAGCATGCTTTTGGGGTCCGGGGAGGTAGGGCTGTAGGGCTTTTTTGGCAGTACGGTTTGAGGTTTAGGGTTTAGGGCTCAGGATTTCTGGCCGCAGCAAGTAAATCGAAGGGTCCTTCGCTTGGGATCTCTAACGCAACAAACCGCAAGCCCTGGACCACAAATCCCGAAACACCACCATTTGGTCCTACGGGATTTCTGAGACACTAGACGAGGCATTGGTAATAGATAAATTCGAAAAAATGCATACCAGTATACCTTAGCCCTAAATACTTATACTCTGACCTACCCCATGACCGTGTTCAGGCCATCTATTTTGGGTATGCTGTCACGGTGTCGCATAGCTTGAAGACCATCTGTACTCCTCAGGCGGTAAGCGGCAACAAAATACTTTTCCGAATTCCTTGGACAAAGGAGAAGCATCAAACGCAAGCACATAGCAATTATTGGCAACATTATAATACATATGGCAGAAATATTATTCCTTATTAGGGTTCATTATTATTATACGTATTAAACGCCACCTGCTTCCTGAGCATGCCGCTGTGAGCGCTCGCGTCTACAGGTCGGCAGCGAGAATCCTACCATATTTTTTGTATACTATAGCGTCTTAAAACACGTATCTTAGAGTCTTACAGTCTATATTGTAGTACTGTACCTTATGATATAGTCATGATAGCATAGACTACAGACAGTGGTCCGTCTGCACTTTCGTCAGCAACTGAACTTCGGGCTTGCAAAAGCCAGATCATGGTGCTTCATCCGAAATACGGCATAAAAGGCTCCTTCACACTTGGTTAGACTTGTGTTGTGGCGGATAGTGTTATTACGAACCCTGGAACAGGGGCTAAGGAATTCAGGGGTTAGAAGTCTAAGCCTTGCGGTTTTCGGGCGCACGCGCGCGTGCGCGTGCATATTCAGACCAATGCGGCATGTGAAGGTCTAGAGTGTAGGATGGAGGCTGCAGTGTTGCAGGCTTCAGGTTGAGGAGCTGCATTTCTGCACGTTTTTGTAAAAACCCCCGACAGCCTAAAATCCTCTTTGCCCGGTTCAGGCGCGAGGAGCCTTCTTCAGCACGCCGGAGTGCGTGTCGTCGAAGCTATGGAACAAGTCTTGTTGCGCCTCCAACTCCTCATTCAGGCGGCTGTGGTCAGCTTTTCGAGGTTCATAGGCGGAATAGCGGAGCTTCTCCAAAATAGAGGCCGGAGTAGCTCGTCACAATAGGTTAAAGGAAACTACAGGTGGGGAGGGCTTCTATAAGGCTTCTATAAGGTACATAGACCTTCTATAAGGCTCCTATAACGGTAACTACCCACCTGATTGTGTCCTAGAATAGGGCTCCATTTCTAGTTTTAAGGGCTAATTACATAATTACCCATAGGCCCTAAAGTAGTTCCTTTTGGGGGTTCATATATAGAATCCCATAAGGTAACCCCAAAAAGGAACTCTGATGGGGCCTCTGGGTAACATAGGCTTCAGGGTCCGTCGACTCTAATCGGTGAAGCAAAACAGAACCCCTGAACCACTGCCCCCGGACCATCCCGAACCCCCCTATTTCCCCAAGCTTCAACCTACCCAACCCCGGATCCCTAGTATAGGGGCCTTACATATTCGAATAGGATTTTGGGGCCCCTTATACTACAGTTATAAGACGGAACCCCCCACAAAGTAATTTTGGTCATTGTTTAAGCCCCTACATGACAACTCCCCCTAAATCCTAAACCCCCAAAGCCCTACAACTCCCATTTTATAGTATCCCTTATAGTAACCCTTATAGGATCCCTCTTGCCCCAAAGCCCTAAACCCCGCAACTCCCATTTTATAGTACCCCTTATAGTAGCCCTTATAGGATCCCCTTTTAGGCCGCTACATTGCAACCCTAAACCCTAAACCCTAAACCCTAAACCCTAAACTCCTACTCCGCCCAGCCCTGGGCTCGGGCTCCTTTCGAAACTCTTGGAAGAGGGTGCGGCTCCGCAGTCCCAGCTCCTGTCCAGAGAAACATGCTCTAGGGCCATTGGGCTTATAGGGGTTAGGGGTTTGGGGGTTTAGGGGCTGTAAGGGTTTAAAGTTTAGAGGTTTAGGGTTTAGGGTTTAGGACTTAAGGCCATGAGGGGTACTGGACAAGGGACGAAGACGCCTTGTCCCGAAGGCTGTCCCCCCCCCACTCCACAGCCATCGCAAGCAGGGTCCCCTACTCATCCCACACTCCCCGGAGTACGGAACGGCAGATACCATCGTCCTGAAGCCGGTTTAGGGTTTAGGGTTTAGGGTTTAGGGTGGAATGCCTCAGACACTGAGGGTTGGACCTCGAAACCCCCCAAAGTGATTGAACCTCACACCCTAGACCCCAATCTCCTGAAGCCATCGAGCCCTAATGGAGCCTTCCCCGGTAAAACGCGTGTACCACCCGATTCATTACACACCTGTACAACAATAAGAGCGCTAACATAACCCTGGGGATTTAGCTGGCATCTTCCATCCATGCTAGGGGTTTTGCTTATTCGCTAAAAGGTTGTTGTCGATTGTCTTGTGTTTAGCTAAGGGCGTTTTGGCTTGACAAAGTACCTTTTTGAGGTCGATATCTATATGGGGGTTTCCGAAAATAGGGGACCCTAATATAGTACCCTAAATAAAAGGATCCTTATTATAAGGACCCCAAAATAAGCAAACTCCTTTTGGATAAAAAACCGAATCCAGGGGGCCTGAACAACTAGAATGGGCCTTGGGGTATGCTATGGTACAGACTGCAAGACTGTACCAAGCGATGCTACCATGAGCATAAGACTACGTGTTGATCCTAAAGGCTCAGAGACATTTCTGATACCTATACTTGCCAAGTAGCTCCTTAGTGTTCAGTTACATGGTTCAGTGTAAAACGGAACCGCAAACAAAAAGGACGAGCCTGTCCTACCTGGAAACTTAGAATATCGTAAGCCCTTGAACCTGAGCCTCCGAGACTAAACCTTAGAGCCAACAAAGAGCACTAAGAATCCTACACCGACTTGGCTGAGGTACACCCTAAACCCAAAACTTGGCTGAGGTACACCCTAAACCCAAAACTCCAAACGAAGAGCCCTGTAAACCCTAAACCCTAAACCCCACACCCTAAACCCTAAACCCTAAACCCCAAAACCCCAAGCCCGAAACCCTAAACCCTATAAACCCCTAACCCTATAAACCCTAAACCCTGCCTTGAAAGGTTCCTTCCACGGTATGCTTTGGGGATTCCGGCGTTTGAGGTTTGCTAGCTTTGGGTTTAGGGTTTAGGGTTTAGGGTTTAAGGTGTAGGGTTTAGGGTTTAGGGTTTACAGGACTTGGGGTTTGGGTTTGGGTTTGGGGTTTAGGGTTTAGGGTTTAGGGGGCCCTATAAGGTCTCGGAACATGATTCCTAAACTAAGATCTGCCTCAACCCAAGACGAAGAGATGTAACATGTCCCAGGAACATGCCCTAGTTATTATGTAACCCTAAGTTAGACCCTAAACCCTCAAACCCTAAACCCCAAACCCCTCGTCACCTTATATACTCAGACCCATCCCGTCTCGTCCTCTGCTGTTTGAAGCTGTCGCTTCGCGGCCAGGCGCCCGTGCGCCTCCTCCAAAAAGTCCACCATCACCTCATCAAAACCCCCTGGCTTAGGGTTTAGGGTTTAGGGTACCCTAAGGGTCCAAAGGACCCAATAATAAGGTACTCTGGCTGCGGATAGTAGTTGTCTAGGCTACTATTTGGGAGAGTATATGGTTATCAAGTACTTGGACCCTTCAGGATACAAGCTGTT
Source organism: Symbiodinium sp. CCMP2456 (assembly GCA_905221635.1). NCBI lineage: Eukaryota > Dinophyceae > Suessiales > Symbiodiniaceae > Symbiodinium > Symbiodinium sp. CCMP2456. The sequence continues at coordinate 51,801 of CAJNDV010035730.1, forward strand.
ATTCGGGGGGGTGATAAAGAATTTAGTTTTGAAGTATACGTGTTTTTTCAATCCGTCAAAGACTTCCCAGCTCATCCTTACCTTAAGCCTAGGACCCCAAACTACGGGAACTATGGTAAATTCCTTATTATGGGTAATGCAGGATTTATATCACCATTACCTTAAGGACCCTAAACTATGGGAACTAGGGTATATTCCTTATTATGGGTAATGCAGGATTTGTATATCATCAATACCCATAATAAGGACCTATGCCATACTTCCCATAGTTTAGGGTCCTTAAGGTAATGCAGGGTTTAAATATCATCAACCCTAGAACCCCAACTCCCCCATAAAGTCACCGCAGAGCCAAATCTGCGGTCTCTGCCTCGAAGCCGTCCTTGTCAAACTTCATGTCCGGCAGGAGCCTCGCAGAGAACCCGGTGTGCTTAGGGGGTTTAGGGTTTAGAGCTCAGGGTTTAGGGTTTACGTCCCAGGGTTTAGGGTTCAGGTTTAGGGTGTAGCAACAAACTCAGGTCAGAAATGCAGTGCATGTCGTCCGTACATCCTTGCAAGCAGGCTTTGCCCCAGAACAACACGCTCACAAGCGCTCGTATAGGTGGCGTACCGTTTGGTCACCGGCAACCAAGCCCCAAACCCCTGAACCCTATCCCCGAAGCCCCTGCTGTAGGGGCCTTAATCATGAGTATAGGGTTTCTTTAAAGGGACTATTCTAGGGTTTATAGGGTTTAGGGTTTAGGGTTTAGGGTTTAGGGTAGGGGCCTTGATCATGAGTATAGGGTTTCTTTAAAGGGACTATTCTAGGGTTTAGGGTTTAGGGTTTAGGGTTTAGGGTTTAGGGTTTAGGGTAGGGGCCTTGATCATGAGTATAGGGTTTCTTTAAAGGGATCCTTAAAGGGATCTATAAGAGATCTATAGTAGGGCTCATAGGGATAATATAGGTACTTTGTTGGAGTTACCCTGTATGATCTATAACAAGGGCTTTATACTAGGGTCCTTGATAATTAGAATAGGGTTTTGGGGCCCACTCTACTACAAGTATTATAAGGAACCCACCAAAATAGTATAGGTATTTATTAAGGCCCCCACATTATGGGTGTCGGTTTTGGGGGTTTAAGGCTTTGGGTTTCGGGCGTCGGTGTTGGGGTTTAGGGCTTCGGGTTAGGGGTTCCGGTTCTGGGGCTTGGGGTCTAGGGCTTAGGGTCAGGGGTTTAGGGCTAGCGTCTAAGGGGTTCTTCCATGAGGTTTAGGGTCAATTTGGTGTTGGCGTTTCGGGTGCTGCAGCTCCGGGCATTCGGTGCTATGTGTGCATAAGTCCACAAATACATACATACATACATACATGCATACATACATACATGCATACATACATACATGCATACATGCATACATACATATATACGTATACATACAATGATATTAGCAATAACAATAGTAATCATAATAATCAGACCAATCATAATAGTAATAGCAATAGTAATAGTAATAGTAATAGTAATAGTAATAGTAATAGTAATAGTAATAGTAGTAGTAATAGTAATAGTAATAGTAATAGTAATAGTAATAGTATCAGGAACAACACCAACCACCACCACCACCACCACCACCACCACCACCACCAACAACAACAACAACAACAACAACAACCATAACAATACTAATGATGATAATAAAAATAATAATATTAATAATAATAATGTATATATATATATGTACTGAATGAATGAATGAATGTATGTATGTATGTATGTATGTATGTGTGATGTACATGTAAGTGGTAACTTCGATATCGAGTTCAGGCCGTTGGGCTAAAGTCGTTCTGGGCCTGGCCTTGTCGCCATGAGCTCTGGAATAATCCCATCACAGCCAAAGCGGCTTAGGGTTTAGGGTTTAGGGTTTAGGGTTTAGGGTTTAGGGTTTAGGGTTTAGGGTTTAGGATCCCATCACAGCCTTACTTGTCGGGTATGATGGGGAACTAAAGGTTAACCTTTGGGGTTATATAGGGGTTATATAGGGATTGTAGTACCCCAAAAAGGTTAAAGGTTACCTACCCGACTACTAGGCAGCTAAAGCGTGGCGATGATTCTCGCCGCAGCCTCGAGCTATGCAAAGCTCCCAAGCAGTCCAGAAAACCGTCCTGCGCAGGATGCGGCCCTCAAGCGCAAACTCTGAACTCGTATTCTGCCGAATTGAAGCCTAAACCTTGGGTACTGCCCCCATACAGTAACAGTCTATAATAGGGCTACTATTAAGGGCCTAATATATCCATAATATAAATATTATCCAGCTGTTACTGAGTGGGGTCAGTACCCAACCTAAACCCTAGGATGCCCAGTGAATATTTCCAATATTACCTATCCTGGGCTTTTTTAGACTGAAGCAAACCCTACAACCTAGAACCTGAACCCCGGAACCATGCGCCTGCTGCAAGGCGGATCACGCGCTCCTGCCCAAAAGGAAAGATAGCTCATGGTTTTGCAGAATATCCTGTGGTTTAGGATTAAGGGTGTCAGTTTCCGTTCAGGAATGTCTTGAAGCTTTCGTATAAACCCAAACCCTGAACCCTAAACCCCTAAACCCTAATCGCCTGAACGCCCTAAGCCCTACACCCCTAAGGGCTTTTTGAGGATCCTTATACCTAGACCCTCCATCCACCCTCGATGACACCCTAAATACCCTTAATTTGCGACCATATGCCCCTATTTCACGGTACTTGGAGGGTCCTGGTAAGTGCCTCCACAAGGTTCCTCTCTGGAAGTCTCGTGACATGAGTTCTCACAAGTCATCCCAAGCACCTTAGGGTTGGGGGTGTTTTTGGGTTTATGGTTATAGGGTTTAGGGTTTTAGGGATTTAGGATTTAGGGCTTAGGGCTTAGATGTGTCGTTCTTCAACTTAGGGTCGCTCTTACGGTCCTTTTTCGGCTTCCTTCAAGGATTCCTTGGAGTTTTGGGGCCCCCTTTCTGGGGTCCTTTTTACAAGGATGCCGTTCTACATTGGGGACCTTAAAAGGGGCCCTAATTTAGGGAACTACCCACAGGGCCGACGCTTATACAGTGATGTAGTAGAAACCCTACCCTTGGCTTTGCACTAGAAGACCGTAGTATAAAGGCCTTTTTGATTAGAATAGGGTTTTGGGGCCCATTTATTTAAAAGAGAAAGGAGCCTCCAAAATAATATAGGTAATTATTTAG
>CAJNDV010035730.1:55092-68022 GCA_905221635.1 Symbiodinium sp. CCMP2456
TATAGTTTTAGTAGAATATACCCCAAACCCTATTCTAATCATAAAAAGGCCCCTACATTACTTTGGACCCTTTTCGAAGCCCGGTGGGTGTGTCCAAGGGCCTCGGTAAATCCTCCAGGACGACGAAGTCTCGCCTGGCCTCTTTAGGGTTCATGGTCCAAGGTTTAAGGTTTGGGCTTGGGTCCAGGGTTTAGGGGTTAGGGTTTAGGTTTAGGGGCTAGGGGTTAGGGTTTAGGGTTTGGGGGTTTAGGGGTTTAAGGTTTCAGGCTTACAAGATGTCAGGGTTTCAGGGTTTGAGGGTTTAGGGTTCACGGTTGAGGGGTTCAGGGTTTAAGGTTTAAGGTTCAAACGAGCTCAGGGCTTTGCGGGATGTTTTGGGCGTGTGCTTTTTGGGGCTTACGTGAGGTTTTTACAGTGTCTTGTAAGGATCTTTGTTGTTAACGTTAAAAAATATATTCCTGTGCTTAATACAAGAGGGGCTTGCACGGGCTTCATCGTCAATAGGCTTTACGCGGGGGCTTCATAATCATGTAGAGATGTATAGAAAAGTCTGCCTTTTAATCAAGCACCTACGTAAACCCTAAACCCTAAACCCTAAAGATATTCAAGCGCGTATATCAAAGCGCGTACATCAAAGACTGGTCATGCGGACAGTCGCAAAGCGAGGGAACAAAGCACAGGCGTCCTCTTCGTCTTCTGGTTGGACCAATACATAACAGTAAGGATCCCTGGTAAACGAAACATAAAGGGCTCCCTTGTGGCATTGGGCAGAGACCTTTCACTGAAAATGGAGAAAGGGCCCACTAGTCCCACTAGCTAGCCAGTATTGCCTGTTCTGGAATCTGCATGTTCCGGGCGTACAGGGCTCTAAATTCAGAGGCCAGGGTTCGGGATGAAGTTCGGGATAGGGGGCTCAAGACCATCGTTTGAGCCTTTCGTGCCTGGTGGGCTTTGTTATGAGCCAAATCAGTTCTCCGAAGGTCCAGTCCCAGAGGTCCGAAGACAGCCTCGTTATCCCCGAGCTTCATGTCAAGAATGTCCACCTTGCTCTGGATCCGCACAGCCTTCAGCGAGAGCAGAATCGCTGAACTAAGCCTTATAACACCCCAAACCCCCGCGTTACATCTTCCCAGTGGATGAACCTCAACCTCGCCACGAACATCTTGAAGCTCGCGGGCTTCCGGGGGCACCTTGTCAAGCCTCACGAACCCTTGACGGTAGTCTCCTTGATCTTTTGTTATTACGATTGAGATTTAGGGACGTTGAGACCTCTAGATCTGCATAGACCCGAAACCATGAATTCTCATGCGAAGGGTCCAAAATACGCAAAAAACCAAGTACGCGGATTTAGGATAATCCGGATAATCATTCGGCACTCACATCCTGAAGCCTGGACGCCATGCCCGAAAATGCTGCTCCTGCTTCCCTCACCCAGTCAGAAGAAAGACAGGCCCCTCAAAGCAAAGAAGCCTGAACTACGAAGCCGTTCTGCCCTGAGCCCCATCCAAAACCCATCCTTTTCAGGGTGCTGCACATACAACTTGAACAGGCCTTTAGGGGTTTCAAGAGTTAGAGGTCTGTCAAAGCCAGCTTTGTAGGCTTCAGGCTTTAGGGTTTCGGGATCCGGGGCTTTCGAGGGCGCTCTTCGCGGCTTTATGCACATAGCACAAGCTCTACCCATAGGCCCCATAGTAGTTCCTTTTGGGGGATTACCTTATAGGATTCTATATATGAACCCCAAAAAAAGGAACTACTTTAGGGCCCATGGGTATTCACCCTTTCGTCAAGACCTCTACGAGGTGGGACCTAGCAGAGCCGACTTCTGTAGGGGCCTTACATATTAGAATACGAGTTTGGGGCCCATGATACTACAATTATAGTAAGGAACCCCCAAAATAGTATTTTGGCATTTATCTAGGCCCCTATTTTACTATACTATAATTATAGTAAGGAACCCCCCAACAAATAGTATTGGTAATTATTTAGGCCCCCTATATTATGCAGGTTGCTGGCTACCGGGATTCGGCCTGAAATTACGACGTCTCACTGAGCCCATCGATGTACTCGGCTGCGCCGCGCTCCGTGCAGACGGTGGGCGACCTGTCGAATCCCTGTGCGTTCTTCCGTCTGGTGCTTAGTAGGGAATGCGGGAATGGGTTATAGGGGCTACTATAAGGGACCTTAAGGGACTATCATAGGGATCCATTCCCCCATTCCCTACTAAGCACCAGACAGTCTTCGGAGATCTCCGGTGCCCAAAACCACTTTGCGTGAAGGCCGTTGGTCACCGGTAGGATGCTCCAGGATGCGCCCAGGGCCTGTAAGCCTCCATGGCTATGGGCCCATCTATCAGCCTTGGCTCCCACGGTTCAGGGTGTGCTTGGCCAGAATCTCGCCGAGGCCGACCGGCTGGTACTTGTCTGCCGCTAGGAACGAGGGCTGGGCTTGCGAGCAACCGAGGAGAAAGGTCGAGAGTGTAAACTGTACGGAAAGAAACGGCTCAAACACTGGAAGGAAACTGCGGTACTCATGAAGCTAAACCTTATGGGATTTGGGTCCTAACCCAAAGGGTCTAAGTACTTATATGGTAGGTACTTTGGAACCCCAAATACCTACTATATGGGTACTTAGACTCTTTGGGTAAGGAGTTCAGGCTCAGGGATTTGTGACGCTTCTGTGCCGGCCGAAGCGCCCGGGAGTCAGGATGCCCCGACGACGGTCCTTGGCCACATGGAGGGTCCTTTTTGGGAGTTTCCGAAAATTGGGGTACCTTATTTTGGGGTCCTTATAATAAGGATCCTATTATTTAGGGTATTATATTAGGGTCCCCTATTTTTGGAAATCCCCACTTGGGGTTCGGGCTTAGGGTGTAGGTTTCGAGGGTTGGGGGTGTAGAATTCTCGGATTTGGGCCTAGGTAAGATCCTGTGCTGCATAGATCCGCTGTGGGGGGCAGTGCGGATCCCTAGTCCATAAAGTCGAAAGGGCGTGTGACTGTGATTTGTGTGTTTTGTTGGTGTTGTCGTCTCTATGCAAGTGGTCTTGGCTGGTTGGGCCTTGGGAGTTTGGGTCAGCTGCGGAGATCAAAACGCCCGCTTTTGACTGTTGTCAAGCGAAGCACTTCCTGCTTTGACCGGCGGGGGTGGGGGGGGGTCGGTGGCGGTGGTGCAGCCTCACAGTCTTACTGGCTCCTAGCTACATTCTCGATACTTCCACAAGCTACAGAAGAAAAAAAACCTTTGCTTTTAGCCCGACTGCAGGTAGTACACTGTGTGGTATCTCGCAGGCTTACAGTGCCCACACAACGACAGAAAAGAAAACCCTCACTCTGGGTGTTGGCTCCGAGGACAACGAGTCTGCTCGACAATACCTTCAACCTTTACACACAAAGCCCAAAACTTAACGAATACCTGCACCTCTTCCGCTCGCAGTTGCGACCATCACATTCACTAACTATCAGAACTACTACCATAGTTGCTGCGAGTCAGATACTTCTGACCAGCAAAACTCTACCATTGCTTTACAGCTGTACTCTGCTTCTTGTCTGCACTACCACTGCTGGTATTTGACTGTGCCCTGAGTTCCATGTGCCTAAACAGTGTAGACTCTGGCCTGAGAGCGGTCATCAAAACTATTGATAAGTGCGATCAGTCTTGCTACTATGTTCTGAGCATCATTGCCAATACCCTAAACCCTAAAACCATAAACTCCCTAAACCCCTAAAGCCCTTTAGCGCTAAACCCCAAACCTCTGCAAGCCCTAGACCCACAAACCTCTGCAACCCAAAACCTCTAAATCACTAAAAACCCTAAAACCCAAAAAACACTAAACCCCTGTAGCCCTAAACCCCAAACCTCTGCAAGCCCTAAACCCAAAACCTCTACACTCCTAAAACCCTATAAACCCCTAAAGGTTTTGTGTGTTCCGAGAGCCCGATACGCCTTACCTAAGGAATCTACCTTGACTTACGCGGGGCTTAGCTTTGCATTTAAGGAATATACCTTAAGTTATAAGGGGCTTCATCCTACATGATTTAAGGTATCTATTCCTCAGTTAAGGTTAAGGAATATACCTTAAGCTATAAGGGGCTCAATATTTTGTGATTTAAAGTCTATATTCCTGAATCAAGGGGTATTGGGTTCTCTGGGCTCTGCTCCGAGAGGCTGGAGGACGCAACTTCGCTGGCGTTGTCGGTCTCCTCGGAGCTCAGCAGGACGCGGCTGGTCCTTCTTCCGGGAAAGAACGCGCCACTTTGAGAGGGGTTTAGGATTTCGGGCTTAAGGGGTTTAGGGCTTGCGGCTTTTGGGAGTAGGGTTTGGGTGTATGGTTCACTCAGGGACTTATAGGGTCACAAAGCAAAACCATGTGACAGGTCGGGCTTCGATTTCAAGAGCTACGATTTGTTGTAGACCCCTGATTAGGAAACACCCTTTCTTAAAGGGTCTCCATGTTAAGATCCCTGTTGTCATCCGTTGTGAAGAAGGGAGAATAGATTCAGGTATTTGTGGGTATCTGCCATACAGATACTTAGGAGACTTAGGATCCTTATTGCGAAGCACAGAACTTCGGCCTTCTAAATGCGGATTAAGACTTGTGTTGCCCTGCTAGGGTTTGGGAAAGCTGCTTTAAGGGAGTGGGGTTTAGGGTCTCGGGGTTGTAGTTGCAAGATGCAAACATCGGGTGTGTTGGAGGGGGTTGGGATTCCAGTTCTGAAGGCTTGGGGCAGTTTGGGTGTTGTGGCGATTTGCGCTGGTAATCTGAGCGACATATCGGGTTTGGCGACCACAGCAGAACCACCCTTCTCCAAAGGTTCTAAACTTAGGCTTCTATACTATTTCAAGCTCATACTAAGCTAACCTAAAACCATGCCACACCTTCTGAAACACACATGGGTGGTTGTCAAAATTAGGGTCCCTTTTTGGGTCCTTGTTATATTACGGCACCTAATATTTAGGGCACCCCAAAAGGGACCCTAATTTTGACAACCACCCACATCTTAAAAATGCTACGTAGTCAAGAGCAAACCCTAAACCCTAAACCCTAAACCGCAAAGCCAGCTGCAGGAAGCCTGGTGCGCGTGGTTCGGCGCGCGGGTTGGGGCAGCAGCGCCTGGAGTGGCGGATGCAAGTCGCGACTAAGGCCAGGGCTTCCTGAGACATTTGTAGGGTTTCCGAAAATAAGGGGTACCTTATTATATTGGGGTCTTTATAATAAGGATCCTACTATTTATTATTTTGGGGTCCTTATAAAAAGGATCCTACTATTTAGGGTACTATTGTTCGAGGGGCGCAACATTTTCGGCATTCTCCTAGTCTCAACAACAGACAGGGTTCCCGAATTGCAACGCTTCGACAGCCCATTCAAATCCACAATCCCTGAATGAAAAACTGAACCCTCGAAGCTCCAAACCCAAAATCTTCACAACCCCAGAACAGAAGAGAGCCTTGTTCAACACAAACCTGTAAAACCTGCTTGCGATTTTGAGCGAGGTTCCTTTTCACCTGAACCCTACAACCCCCAAAAAGCTTACTCTTAAATCTTAACCGTATGCCAGATACATGCGACCGCTGAAGAAAGTCCCCTGAACAAGAGCCTTCAAACACCCTCACACAACCATCCTATGAAACTCACCGTAGTGGCAACCCCACCATGCTATGCAAGGTGCCTACATACACAACTCCCCTAAACCCTAAACCCTAAACCCTAAACCCTAAACCCTAAACCCTAAACCCTAAACCCTAAACCGCTAGTGCTAGTGGTCATCGCAATTACTTTTAACTAATGCCACGCCTCAGCCTTCGGGGCTGCCGAAGTGCTGGAACGCTTCAGCGCCGACAAGCCCTTGAGGCCCTGCGAGGGATCCTGGATGCAAAGTCGACTTCTTCTCATTTTCTTGGTGAGTGTTTTGGGGTTTAGGGTTTAGGGGTTTTGGGTTTGGGGATTTAGGGGTTTAGGGGTCTCGGGTTTAGGGTTTTGTGTGCTGTTTGTTGCTGGTGTTTGTGCTAATTCTTGTTCAGCCCAAAACGTCATAACAGTTGCCTGCACATCCGCTTCGAATCAACCCGCATAAATACCTACAGATCTCTATACAAATGCTTCTAAAGCCCTACGACCCTGTATCTAGGACATTTTCAAGTGGGTAGCTACTGTTATAGGAGCCTTATAGAAGGTCTATATACCTTATGGAAGCCTTACAGAAGACCTATATACCCTAAACTCCCCACCTGTAGTTTCCTTTAACTGTAACCACTTGCTTTTCGGAGGACCGACCTCCTTCTGCTCCGTCTTGCTGCGAACGGTGGAGAGAAGCCAGCGCCCAAAATCGGAGCGCGCCTGTCTTGTTGAGTCTTGCTCGGAAACGGGTTTGAAGGTGCCTAAAAAGCAAACCCTAAACCCCAAACCCGAAGCCCTAGACCCTAAACCCAAAGCCCTAAACCCTGAACCCAAATTTCTTCTGATGGTTGAAGACTGTAGCATTTGTGGCTTCGGGCTTCGGGTTCAGGGTTTGGCATGTTTAGTGCCTCTTTTGGGGCTTTTGTCAGCGGGCTTAGGATGCTTGCGGGGGGCTTCGTCCCTGAACCGTAAACCCCAAACCCTGAACCCCTGTGTGGTTTTGGGGTTTGATGCCTTTCGGGCCACTGAGCTGGAGTGGAGAAGCCTCTTTACGTACGCAGTGGCTTTGGTAAAGGCCCCACCGCCACAGGTCACCCGGGACTGTTACTATGATTAGCTTTCGTTGATTATCATTTCCATTCTCATTATTACAACTGTAGGGAAAAGGGTTTAAGGTTTAGAGTTTGTGGTTTAGGGTTTAGGGGCTTGGGGGCTTAGGGACTTTAGGGCTGATACGGTTTTGTGGCTTAGCCTGGCTTGAAGGGCTTCGCGGAGCGTGGAGACTCTACTGCACGGAGAAGAGACATCGACGTGCCTAGAGCTCTCAGAAGTTCCGTTCGATCTGAGACGTCTACATCTACAGTAACATGTCGAGGACATGCACGAGAAGCAAGTACACACCCCACAGCAACCAGAGCGATACATGAAACCAGCATCCCAAAGGCCCACCAACGTACCTGCCTAATTGGGCATCTTGGTGTCGGATAGTAGTGGTGTAATGTAGGTTGGTATTTAAGGGAAGTCTGTGCTTCTTGCGTCCAGCAATGCCGTCTGGCCATCGGCCACCCGAATCCTCAAAACCCACGGCCTCTGCATATGAACATGAAAGTAGGGTTTGCATACTAGTATCCCCGGCATAATGCTCAAAACGTAGACTCGTCAGTTGTTCGAAGAACAGCTCCACAGTATGATTTTGAGGAACCCCTGTGTAAAACCCTTACAAGAACCGACAGAGGATCGAATCAGCCTCATAAAACACTATGAGGGACCGGTATCATAACAGCTACTGCAGCTACTGGGCCTCATCCGAGTCCGGCAGGTATTTCAAGTCCTGACTGTCAGGCATAGACGGCTCGAGGGTTTAGGGTTAAAAGTTTAGTATATACTCTCTCTCTCTCTCTCTGAACAGATGCAGATGTTGAGGCTAAGCTTTATAGGGCCTCAGAGCTCGTCGGAGTAGGGTAAGGACTTCGGTTCAGGATTCGTAAGCTCGGTAGATCTGGAACAGCCCTCGAGTTTCGGCTCTCGCTTGCCAGTTTTGCTTTGCACCTAAGCTTCTCGGTTGGGAGATGCAGGCGGGGGCGAGGGCTTACGATTTAAGCTTGACCCTCTGTGCCTGAGCCGTTCAGGGTAAGGGTTTAGGGCTAACCATGGCTTGACAACCAAACCACAAAAAACGTTATCTCGCAACACGTGCGAAGCCGTTGACATCTGCTGCTACAGCACCGACGAACAACCTTATAAAATCCAGCGAGTATCTACCACAATGCTTCTTCTGAACGAAGGAAGCAAAGCACCACAAGCCACAGCGTACACTAAATGAGCCATCCGAAATAACCCACAATGACCCACGCCATAGTCCTACTTTCCGAAATACCCCAAAGGTACCTCAAGAACCTACCTATACTAACCCACCGAAACGTCCCACAGCTACTAAACCTCAAAGTCGAAACCCCAAACCCCTGAACCCTAAACCTTAACCCTGGATCTCTCAATAAGGTCCCTTTTAAGAGAGCCAAAAGTAGGGTTCAGAAGGGGTACCCTTTAAGGGGTACCCCTAAACCCTAAACCCTAATAATACTACCTAGGCCCTCTCCTGCAGCAGCCTCAAGACGCCAGCAACTTCCAGCTCTCGCTCCTCGGGAGCATCGGTCCTCGGCAGAACCCGGAGAGCCCAAGGCTAGGTTGAGTAAGGACAGTGCCTTTTTTTGGTGTGTTTTTGGAGAAATGAAGGTATCTACCTTTGGGGGCTTAGGGTTTAGGGTTAAGGTTTTAGGTTAATTTCGTGCCAGGAATGTGCCTCTACGCATCTTCCCTCCAAACATACAGATGTACAGTTTAAGGGTGTTGGCTCTTGGGGAGGTTGGTACGTTTTAGGGCTTGGCCTTAGCTTAGGGCTTAGGGTGACGCTTGGAGGGCTTGCAAGTTGCAAGCCTTTTTGGCTTCGAGCTTAGTTAGCAAGGGTTTCAGGCTGTGTACGGATTGGATCGAGGAAACGCCTTGAACGCTGAGCTTCAGGGTGTGTGGAAATGCTCGAAGCACCGCCTTCAACTACCAACGTAGTCTTCGTACGTAAATAGGATAGGTGGGAAAGACCCTGCAAAACACGTAGATCATGATGGTTTTAGGCAACAGCTGGAGTTTTAGAACCTCACAAGGGTTCACTGCCGTCGATCATGAGCGTGTGCCTTCTCATAAATGGAAACGAATCCTGTTGTTCTTATATAGAGCTTGCGCACTGCAACCCTGCAGCCGTAATTCTTTGACCTGTATAGACACCCGTGGACTACTCTTGCAGAACCTGTAAAGGAAGGCAGGATAGTGGTGTTTAGCCAAGCCCTCATGACCGGAGCACCAGCATGGGAAACAGGTCTAACACAAGGGAGCTGTACTTCGCGCTGGGCGCGGTCCTCTCCCGAAGCCGTGAAGAAAAACCGGGCCCCTCTCTTGGTGAGGATCTCCTCGTCCTTTAGTTTGACCGCCAACGCTGCAGCCCAAGTCGCATGTGCCTAGGCATGTATCTTTCCGCAGCTGCACCAACTGCTGATCGCTTTTTCTGCGCCAATCTGGGAATGGCGGTGCGGCTTAATGCGTTAGTCGCCAGGCCGAAGCCTTGGTAAGGCCACCATGGCGCTCGACCTTGCCGATCTCCTGAGAAGACTCAAGAGGAGCGCTTCTGTGCTGTATCCCGTGTTGACTGAGATACTGAGCGAACTCTCCTTTGAAATGCGAACCCCTATATCGGTACCGACGATCGTGCGGTGTCCAGCCCACGACACCCTCCTGTCTAGCAGGGCCTTTAGGCAATGTTTGGCGCTGGGGTTCCCGACCCCTTTGTTCACAAGTGCATCCTCTTGGAAGCTGGTACTCTTGCTCTGAGAGATGGCGTGCTGCTCGATTCTGGGGGCATCGACCGTGCCGAGTCTGCCATGAGCACGACATTGGACGTGGCGCCAAGAATCGACCGCATCCCCCCCCCCCCCCCCCCACTTTTTCGGGGAAACCCCTAACAGGGACGAGCCCGCTCTTCAGCCGAAACCTCCGAAACTCCCAACCTCGAAAGCTGAGCCCGAAGCAACTTAATCCTCGTTTTTGGCTCAAGTTTTAGGGTTCAAGGTCGTCGAAGTATGTACCCTGACAAGCTACCTTGAGATCTGGTCGCTCTTACGGTTCCTGGTCTTCTGTCGAAGCCCATAGAGCGTGAATCCCCAAAGCATTGCAACACAATACCGAAGCCAAGCCCTAGGTTCCTAAGCCAACTCTATGCATGATACAGCCTAAAAGAACCCCTGAAGCCCCAATTTCTGATGCAAAAAATAACAAAAACCATGGAAGTCAGAATGCGGAAATCTCAGACTCCGGGCTTCTCTTCGGGTTTGGGGGAACCTTTTGAAACAGGCAAAAACCGTCCATCCTGAGCCCTGAGCTTTCCAGTGCCAAAGCCGAGAACCCAAGCCTGTAAAGACCTCCTGCGGGACCCGAATGTAGAAGCCTTAATAATTNNTCCTTATTATAATTATACTAAAAAAGGCGCCCCAAAACCCTATAGGCCCCGATAGTACAGGAATCAGCTCAAGTCTCTGATTGAAGTGCACTTGGTTCTTCTTCTGCCGCACGGTTCGGAACCTCCGCCTGGAATGCCATCCCTTTTCGGTGTTTTAGGAGGGCACTATGGTTGATGATATGAATCCTGCATTACCCATAATAAGCCATAATTCCCATAGTTTAGGGTCCTAAGGTAATGATGATGATATGTGGAAGTTTCCGAAAATAAGGGGTACCTTATGTTGGGATTCTTATAATCAGGATCCTACTATTTGGGGTACTATATTAGGGTCCCTATTTTCGGAAACCCCCATGGTGCTAGGAGTGTACTATGGTTGATGATACAAATCATTGCATTACCCATAATAAGGAATACACCATAATTCCCATAGTTTAGGGTCCTTGAGGTACTACAGGATTTATATCATCAACAGTATGGCTTGCATGAAGCTTGCCCATACGTCTGAAACTGCTTCTGCAAGCTGAGTGAGGAAACAAAGCTCACACCGGAGGTATGTGTTAGGACACACGGGCATGAGCAGAAAAAATACAAGGGCTTTAGAGGGCTTGTCTTAAGTTACCTAGGTTAGGGCCTAGTCTTTAAGCGCGAGGGTATTGTATATAAGAGTTTGGCGGTTTGAGATGTAGTGTCAAGGTGTAGATGTGTTCTGACGCCCTATGGCAGGAATCTCGAACCTAACCCTAACCCCCCAGGTACCTACTACACAGCGTACTAGAGCCCCTAGGGCCCTATATAGTAGGTACCTGGAGGGTTAGGGTAAACCCATGCAGAAGCTTGCACACATATTAGCTTCGAGTTTGTCTACGCTTGAGGCCTTACCTATCTGCCATCTACTTTGACCATGAAGCACCCACATAGGAGAATCCCGAACAGGCCACGATATACAATGCAGGTATTAACATAATGCCTTCATATGCATTTTAGTCCATTTACTGCCCCAAGTACTACCCCGTCACGGAGCCACTTTCCTGAGCCCAAGCACCGACTTATCGAGTAAGTCCTAAAGCCTAAACCCGAGGGCTTAGCCGGCTTCGCCTGACAAAGAAAGCTTCATTGGTGCTTCCCCTGAACCCTAAACCCCAAAACCCGTCCACCCTGCAGGAACCCAACGGTTCGGCATGCGATTTCACAGCAACTGCCCTAATCCCAAATCATATAGATCCCGGATTACACTGTCAGGGATTCTGAATAAAGGTTACATAGGGTGCTGCAGGGTTCAACAAGGGTTCATCGGGACCTTAATCCTTCGACGAGTTGTTCTGGAAGGGGGGTTTCCATGCTATAATGTAGCGGGTTTAATAACTAGAATAAGGTTTTGGGCTCCTTTATGGTATAGCTACAATAAGGACCCTTAGCAGTAATGTTGGTAATTATTTAGGCTTCTATATTCGCTGTCTCCGGAATTAAAATGGCTCCCTACGGGGAATAAGAATTCTAATGACCAGGCTCCGATGCTAGACACACAAGAACCCGCCGAGTTCCAAGAAACCCTCTAACCGTCTGCAGATTCGGCTCGCTACAGGAGCGGGGTTTAATATAGGGGCCTTGATAATCAGAATAGGGTTTTGGGGCCCATTATACTATACTTATAATCAAGAACCCCCAAAATAGTGTATATTGGTAATTATTACGTTTGGCCTCTATATTAGAGCGGTAGTGGGCCTGATACGCGAAAGCAGCGAAGGCATCTGCGACTGGCTCAGGGCCACAGACCTCGTTCGCAGGCTTCAATCCAGGACTGTACGGGCTTAGGGATCAGGGTTTTAGGGCCTGGGATAGATAGAAGGTCAAAATAATTGCTTAGGGAAACCCTAAGCCCTAAACCCTCAGGGTCCATGGTTTTGGCATTAGGATTGGAGGCTCAGGGCTGAGAGTTTTTGCGGATTGCGGCTTAAAGCAAAAGCCCGAACCCTAAATCCCATATCTCCAGGTCTATGAGGCCTGGGCCTTTCAGGGTTTAGGGTTTAGGGCTTTAGGGTTTAAGGTTTCGGGGTTTAGGGTTTAGGGCTTAGGATCTTGAGGGTTTGGAGTCTGAGGTTCGGGGAAGGCAATACCAAGACAAGGAATTGCTGTGGCTTGTGGTGGATAACCTAGCGTATGCTGTGGCTCCAACACGAAGACCATAAAGGTACCCGAAAGCTTGTTACGCCCCAGACCCTAGACCCCAATACACTAAACCCTCAACTGCACTACCCTGTAAACCCTACAGAAAGTATTGCCCTGCTAGCCGGCACCCTCCTGCCATAAAAGCAGCCATTGCTGAAGGCTCTGCAACTTGAGGTTTAGGGCTTTTCAGAGCTTGGGGCTGGGGTAGCAACAGATATGTTGAGACATTTGCCTGGCCCTCTCGTAGCAGCATAAAAACATCGGATATTGCTCTGGTAGCATCAAGCATCAGATTGGCCTTGCCCTATGGTAAGCAAAAGTATCATGATCAGCTTCATCATCATCATCATGATTGTACTCACAAGCCGCAGCTTGCAACACAAGTCCCCTTTAAGTACAAATAAATCATCATAATAATAGAAATCAAAGTCAGAGCTACGTACCAACTCTACAGGTGGTAACAAACTGGAATTGGACACGACGAGTTGTTGCTGATTGACCACATGATCACTGCCCAGTCTTGTACATTGGCTGACTCGAATGGATTGGCCATTGCTTGTTTGTCCAAGACAAGCACTCACGACGTCTTCGCCTCACTCTTTGCGGTGGTGGCTTTGGCACGTGGGCCCCTAAACCCTAAACCCT
>CAJNDV010035730.1:71738-89797 GCA_905221635.1 Symbiodinium sp. CCMP2456
TATATTAGGGTCCCCTTTTTTCGGAAGCCCCCATATAATATACATAGACCCTAAGGTACCTAAATAGGAACTACATTACGGCCAATGTATATACTATATGAGTACATGGACCCTATGTATACCCAAAATTAGAAACTTAAGCATGAAAGATAATTCCGACGAAGAGCCCAGAGGTCCTAAACAATCTACATTCCAGCTCGCTGCACCTTCTTAGCTTTCCACCTCCGAGGCCGAACCATCAGGAACCTCTGGCTCTCAGTACGAATAGCCTACAGTTAATATGGGCAGTTCTCTAAGTTAGGGTCCATTTTAGGGTCCCTTGTATAAGGGTGCCGTACTATATTGGGGACCTCAAAAGGGGACCCTAATTTAGAGAACTACCCATATCTTACAGGTTAAAGGCTCCGAACTACAAGCTTGTAGTGCTGATGGCTCTAGGCAGACGGGACCCTAGACACTGAAGCCATTCGAACCCAAATCCATCAACCATACATCAACTTCGTAAGGCAAATTGCGAACAGCATCCGAAAGCCCTCTGACCTTGAGGAAAGCCTGGGAACGCCCAACCACGGACGCAATCTTGCTTGTCGGGTTTGCTGAAATGCGAAACCCTCGAACCCTAAACCCTGACAGACCCAAACTCTCACACCATACAACCCCAAACACTTATACTCTAAACAGACCCTCAAGCCCCCAAAACCAGCAAACCCTATCGAATCCTAATTTCACGCGTTGCAGGCCGTAAAAATCGAAAACCATCTGCCAACCCCAATCTGGTGTCCCCACCCCGAGGCCCATGTTGACGATGGAGCGCCGCACGCCAGCCTTCTCCTTAAGCGCTCTGCCGCGTGATGTAGAGCTCCCTCGATATGTATACATATATATATATATATGGTGCCCCCAAAATATATGTATGTATACATACATACATACATACATACATACATACATACATACATACATACATACATATACATATACATATTGGAATAGCGTCTTGGAGCATATACGGCCAACACCTATGTACGTTGTGACTTCCTTGTGGCTATACATACAAAAAGAGCATGGAGCTTCGTGGGTTCAGATTAACCTTACAAAACTCAAAACCCTTCGTACAACCCTCATTTCAACCCTTGATGAGCACGTTTACAAAATCCCGGATAGTCGCCCCTATAGGTTCTTTGGGTCCATATAGGCATTACCCATAGGCCCATAGTAGCTCGTTTTGGATTACCTAATAGGATCCTAAATATAAGCCATTAAAATGAACTACAATGGGGACTATGGGCAAAGCCGGGCATTGTGGCTCGTCCGTCCTCGGCGCTGCGTGGAAGAAGCCCGGCGTCCTTCAAGGAAACAGGGGCTTCCGCGATGGGTTTTGGGTTTTTTGGGGTGGCTTCCTAAGTTGCTTTGCTAACAAGGCTGTGTAGCTTTGCATGTGCTTTGGGGTTTCTCGACGGGGCTCGAAAAGTGCTTTAGGTTTTAAAGACAAGTTTAGGGATGATGATTGCCTTATGGTTAAGAGCTTTGGGTTGAAGTTTTGGGGTTTAGGGTTTAGGGTTTAGGGCTTAGGGGTTGGACTGAAGACCCGAAGGCACAAAACCCTACCCTAAATCCTAGAAACCTCGAACAAAAACACTTAAAACCTGAAACCCTGACCACAAAACTAGACTTCTTAAAGCTAAGCCCCGAAACCAGACAATTCTATATATGCTGTTAAGCAGTGGCCTGTTAAGAGGGCCTAGGATTGCAGCTTTTGCACGGTTCCTTTGCTAGAGCCATGCACACGAGTCTGCGCGCTTTGGCACCTTCCCATTGGGATCTCATTTTTGTACTGTTTACGATCCCTAAACCCCTAAACTAAACCCTAAACGGCATATGTACCTACGTCTTACTTTACCTCAGAAGTCAGGGGACCTAATATTCCCAAATACGCCGCATACCAACCTACACTACTACTATCCTCAATCCGAATACCCAAGTGTTAAGTGCTTCGGGTCTCCCCGCCCACGATGACAGCCTGCCGAGCTTTATACGGCTGCTGTACAATCCTTTGTTTCCCGTTCAACTGTAGCTGGCATATAGCATCAGTAATGAATGCACTGTCCTTCCGAACTGGCTTGAAGCGCTTGTGACCCTCAAACTAAATGGTTTGATATGAGGTGTTCCTTTTGCGCAGAACTGTGCTACTGAGGACCGACCAAGTGCCCTGCAACCGGTACAGGCACACACCTTTTGCAGATAACGGCAAGCTAAACCCAACTCCTAAGAATCCGAAAAGCTGCAAGTTTTCCTCAACCCTACATAACAGAATAGAGAGTTAACCTCATTTACCAAATCTAAACTCTAAACCTGAGAAACTGCAACAGCCCCAACTCTAAAGCCTAGGGAGCCGGATTCCCGCTAGGAAAGCAAGCAACAAGCAAGGACTGCTGAAGATGTTTATACTGAGCTCCCCTCGGAAAATCGTAGCATGCCCAAACCACAAAACAGTAAACAAAAAGCTACCCTAAACCTCTAAACCCTAAAACCCTGAACTGAACTCGGCCGCTTCGCCGCTGTCCTCCAAAACACCGCGAATTTCTGTCAGCTGCAATAAGCCGTCACCATCCTCGCGATTACTTTGGTACCTTTCTTAGGGTTTCATAGGGGCTAGAGTTGTAGGATTTAGGGGTTTAGTCGCTGAGGCTTTTTATGCAAGACGTCCGCGGGCCATCCCAGCGAGACGCAGTCCAAGATGCCTAACGAGGCGACATACAGTCTTGATGACAAGTTCGAACATTTTGCCGTACGTTGGCGCGCCAGGCTCTTTGGGTCTTACGGATTTGGGGTTCAGAGCTCTGTGCCTTTGGGACCTAGGATTCTAGCTCCCTTTTCGGGATCTAGGGTTCAGGGTTTCGGGCTTTTGAGGCAAGGGTCTCCAAGGGCCCAGTACTATTGCTATCTCTAGAAAGAACCGTAGATGGAGATGTTCTAAGATTGGGGCTTTGATGGTAGGTCAGAATAGGGCTTTTGATATGTATCTACAGATTTTTGTGTGTTTAGGCATATATGTACATAAGTATAGATAAAGATGTATATACGCACATCTAGAATCTACATATACAAAAGTACATACAAACACATATGCTTGTAAATGTATGTATGTGTGTGTATGTATATGTTTATGTATGTGTATACGTACATGGATACGTATCTGTATATGTATGTGTATATGTATATGTATGTGTGGTTGCATATATGTGTGTTTGTACATATGTATGCATGTATGTATGCATGTATGCATGTATCAAAGTCTGTATGTCTGTATGTATGTATGTCTGTATGCCTGTATGTCTGTACGTCTGTCTGTATGTATGGATGTATGGATGTATGTATGTATGTACGTATGTATGTATATGTACATGCATATATGCAGGAAGACAAGGAACCGAACCGCGAACCGTGGAACCGGAACCGTCAGAACCGGAACCTGTGAACCGAGTAGTAAAACCGGAACCGTCGAACCGAACCGAAATAGAAACCGAACCGTGAAAGGTTCCAATTCTCCGGAGTTAGGGGTCAGGGTTCTCTACTTTTCTCTTTTCCCTGCTCTTCTCTTCTTTGATTGTCCTTGCTCTTCTTTGCTTGTCTTTGCTGTTGGCGTGTGGCAACCTCAAGCAAGGAAAACAGGGCAAAGAAGAACGGCTCAGAAATCGTTCCTTTGCCCAAAACAAGCCAACCCCTCGTATGGCACCCCTGGGAGGCCTTTAGAAGAGCCCCCGAAAGCCAACCGAACCGAAAATTCGTAACACAATGTGTTAGGGCAATTCTCGGTTGGTTGTCTTCAGGAGAGCTCTTTCAAAAGCCTTGTAAAGGCCCAAAACCCCCCAAAATCGCCCTAACACATTGTGTTAGTGCGATTTTCGGTTCGCTGTCCTTAGGAGAGCTCTTTAAAAGGCTTTGTAAAGGCCCAAACCCCCCAAAATCGCCCTAACACATTGTGTTAGGGCGATTTTCGGTTCGTTGTCCTTCGGAAAGCTCTTTGAAAGGCCTTGTAAAGGCCCAAACCCCCCAAAATCGCCCTAACACAATGTGTTAGGGCGANNGATTTTCGGTTCGTTGTCCTTCGGAGGGCTCTTTGAAAGGCCTTGTCAAGGCCCCACCCCCCAAAACCGCCCTTCGGAAAGCTCTTCGAAAGGCCTTGTATAGGCCCAAACCCCCCAAAATCGCCTCAACACAATGTGTTAGGGCGATTTTCGGTTCGTTATCCTTCGGAAAGCTCTTTGAAAGGCCTTGTCAAGGCCCACCCCCGCCCCCCCCAACACAATGTGTTGAGCGATTTTCGGTTCGTTGTCCTTAGGAGAGCTCTTTCAAAATCCCCCAAAACGCCCTAACACAATGTGTTAGGGCGATTTTCGGTTCGTTGTACTTTGGAGAGCTCTTTCCAACCCCCAAAATCGCCTTAACACAATGTGTTAGGGCGATTTTCNNTTCGTTGTCCTTCGGAGAGCTCTTTCAAAGGCCTTGTAAAGGCCCAACCCCCCACGATCGCCCTAACACAATGTGTTAGGGCGATTTGCGGTCCGCCGTCCTTAGGAGGCTCTTCTAAATATTCTAAAGGCCTCCCACTGCTTTCGTTCGCTGGATTGAGGGGTGGCTCAGGGTGTCAGGCTTTCTTTCTGGAACCTTGCGAACCGCGAACCGAACCGTCCGGAACCTTCCCTCAAAACCGAACCGCCGAACCGCACCGCAGAAACAGAAACCGTAACCGAACCGAACCGAACCGTTTGCTTCCTGTATATGTGTGTATATATAATACAGAGATTAACATTGTCTTTATGATCGGGCGTATAAGGGGATATCTATTCCAGGTTTTTCCGGGACGCCTTGTATGAACAACATCGCTATGAAATCGTAATAAATCGTAAGTGGGGTGTGGTGCTGCTACTTCTTCCGACCCCAATACTAGCTGCTCTTCCTAGATCCGCGGGGCTGGATGCAGATGAGGTTGTTTAGCATGAAAGCACCCCAAGGATCCTAACCGCCTACACGGAGTAGGATACGGGCAACTAGGGCTACTAGGAGGGATACCACGGTTACTACAAGGGTTGTTGGGGTTGCTGTCAGGGTTACAGGAGTTGCCATGAGGCTTAGAAGGGCTCTGATAAGGGTTACAAGGGCTACGATGAAGGTTAGAAAGGTTCGATCCATAAGGGTTAGGAGGGTTAACAAAAGGGTTTGCTATAAGGGGATCTGGAGTATCTATGCACCGGAACCCGTGCAGAGAACCATAATCACTCCCACTGTAATAACCAGCGCTTGTACCATGTAGGTGCGTAGTTAGGATTCTTCGGGAGGGTATGTCCGACGCGCCAGAACCTTTTAGCTCATGCAGGAGAGGGGGAGGCACGCGGCATGTGGAACAGGCCCAATCAAGGATTTTGTCTGGTCCCATCACTTTGCTGCGATTGAACTGCCGAATGGCGTGCTCAAGGGCCCCGAGCGCAAGGGGCTTTTGATGGAAGTGGGCATCTCGGGGCAAAGCAGGGGCAGCTCATTATCACCAAGCTATCAGACCAACCTGGCTAGGTTTGCGTAGTGCAGCGTGAGGTGGTTGGTTCGTGCACCGCGGGAGAGCAGGAAGACCGTCACGGCAGGTTCCACTGGCGAGGTCCGTATAACACCATATGCATAAGCCCTGAATTAAAGGGTTTTGGAGTCTCTGTGTATGCTTTTGCAAGGCCCGGATTTCATGGTCGGCTTCAGTGCCACAAACTTGGAAAGGTCTGTTGGAAGACTCAATCCCCCAAAAACTTTCCGAATGAAATCTTCCCGAGGTCATGAACCTGAACCCGAAACGTTACCCGCCAGCACTGCAAACCCTGGCGGCACCTCGTCGTACCTCTCGAAATCGCTGAGCTGCTCCTTTTTGTGGAGTTCACGTAGCCAGGACGGGCCACGGATTAGGATTTAGGCGTTAAGGGTTGAGGGTTCCTACATACCTCCATGGGCGAGACTTCAAACCATAGGAGTCAGCCCTAATCTCCAGGTCCAATGTGGGGTTTTGGGGTATACTTATGCCCAAAGCACCCACACACGGCAGCCATCCCAGAGGATATTTAGCCAGACGTACAGCTTAGGGCTCGTGGATTCGGTTCTCGGGTTTCGGGTTTAGGTACAATCACCGCAAACTCTAGACTCCAAAGCCAAACAGAAGCGCAATACATATAACCTCGTTACTAAGTCACCTGATCCTTTTAGCCTTCGTAATTCGAATAGGATTCGTTGTGGGGTTGCTTAAAGGGTGTCTGGATATAATACGGATTCCATGATGGCTCTAGAGTGTTATGAGAAAATAGGGGCCTTCCTGGAATTGAACCGAGTCTTTTGCTGCATAGGAACTAAACGGGTGATATTAATATGGACCGCCGCAATTCTTCGGAAGTCCTGTAGAAGGGCTTCGGGTTCACCAGGCTCCGAAACGGTTTTGGGGTTTAGGGTTTAGTTTAGGGTTTAGTTTAGGGTTTAGTTTAGGGTTTAGGGTTTCGGGTTCACCAGACTCCGAAACCTCAGCGTTTCACTCCTCATCTTTCATGCGAATCATCTCTGCAATCCGCTCACCTGCTTCTGATGCCGGGAGAAGGGAGGTTATGGGCTTGGGGCTCCGAGATGTTTCATCCGTCGGATCTTTTGTGGTTCTCCTTTACGGGGGTTTACGGTTTAGAGTTTTCGGTGGGTTTTTCAAGGGTTCTGGTCTGGGTGGTGGGGTGTAGGCGGCGTAGGACCTCGGGTTGCTTTGCGAATCGGGATCCCGTGGCTATGCAAAACGTCTACCAGCAGTTTCTATGAAAGCCAGCCTTCAAATACCCGCGCCCTAGCCTAAGCCGGCCTAATCCATAAAAGCCTTAAACAAAAGTTGAACCACAGGCACATGAGCATAAGGATCTACCGAAGGGATCGAATTCAATGCTAAGTGGGTTTGTTGACTGTTTCTGTAGAAAGCAGCAGATGCATCTACGGCCGAGCGGTGCGCTACTGTTGCACACCCTGCAATGCCAAACCCCTCGAGCCCCAACAGCTTAAACCGCTGAGCCTGCAGGCACATACGTTGTCACCTCAAGAATGCTCCTAGAAACCCTTGTAGGCCCTTCTTGAAACTAAGAAGACCTTCCGGAACCCTCACAGAAGCCAAGCTTCAAACCAGAACGAGACACCCTAAGCACTCTGGCCGTTAAAGACTAGACCCTAAGTTACAGAAACAAAGGTCGACATCAACATTGAACGGAGCAGTTATAGTCAAAAAACCAAAATGCAAGAAGCCGTTTACGTCTTGATAAGACATAGAACTCTTTACAGGAACCCTTTTCAAAGGAACCCTTGTTTGATCCCTAAACCCGAAACCCTAAATCCTAAACCCTAAACCCTAAAGGCCAATACGCCGTGCCTTCGGCCTGGAGCGCTTGCATCGCTGCTGCTCGTGCTGAGGTGGGTACATCCTGCCAAGGAGGGTTTAGGGTTTAGGGTTTAGGGGTTTAGGGTTGAGAGTTTTTACGGATCTGTATAGGACTTTTAAGCTGCACATGGTTTCAGGGCAGCTTGTAATGTAGGGGCCTTAATAAGTAGAAGAGGGTTTTGGGGTCCCTCATGATATTTAATATAATTATAGTACAATATGCCCCAAAACCCTATTCTAATTACCAACGCCCCTAGAAAAGGGCCTGGGGGTTGAGGCTTCAGAGCTTTCTAATGTTCATAGACAGTATTGCCTTCCCTCGTGATGACAGAGTGAGTTTGAACACAGCGACCAGACCCCATTTGGGGCCCTAACACAATGATGTCAAGTCTACACCATAACCACCTCGGGCTACTTAGGCCCACGCAGTAAGAATGCCATAATAGGAACAAAGAAAGACCTTAGTCAAACTATCATTCTACATCCCTCGTACTCACTGTAAGTGGGTGAGCCTTACCTAAAAAAATGCCCCTGCAATCTCGAAGTCTTCAGGGTTACGGATGAAGGAGTTTGCTCGTGAGGTCAGCTTGAAGTCGCCGGATCTCCAAAAACTCTGCTGCCAGTGCGAAAAATACTCCCTAAACCCTATAGGGCTTAGTAGGGTTTAGGGTTTAGGGGTTTAGGGTTTAGGGTTTAGGGTTTAGGGTTTAGGGGTTTAGGGGTTTATTGTTTAGGGTTGAATGCGGTTGATGAATCTCCTCACATTCTGCCTCTAGCCCGCGCACCATCAGGCATACTCTGGATCCTCGGTAAGAAACCCGGACGTTTGAAACTGCGAGCTCCATAACCTCCTCAAGTAACCTCATAGAAGCAGGTTAGAGCCCTTAGGACACACCTCTATACAACCCTGAATATAGAATGAATAATGAACAAGTCGTAATATCCCCATAGCGTCACTGGAATGTGCGCAATATACTATATATCCCTACTATCCTTATCAACGGAGTCAGGTTCACCAAGCCAGGGTGTGCCTTTCGTATTAAAGGAGGTCGGTCAATCAGGGTCCTGCATTATCATAGACCCTGCGAAACTAAACACCTGATCTAATCATAACCCAGTTTACAATTTTGTCTTATAAAGCATGAGTACACCTAATTAAAGCATTAAACATAAAACCTGACAAACAACCTAGAAAAGCGCAGCGCAGCACTGTAGCGCCGCTGCGTTTCCCCTCTCCGGAAACTTCAAGAACGCACAAGAAAACTAAACCCTGAACCCTAAACCCCAAACCCTATAAACCCTAAAGCCTAAACCCTATAACCCTGAAAGCATTCGGCCCCTGAGGCTTGCAGGCCTGACATACTATGAAATACCCTAGTTAGGATAGACTCCTTAATTACGAGGTCTGTTAGTCTCTGGATTACCACGCCAGGCCTTGAACTTCTTGTCCTTGGACTTCTCCTCCGCTGCTAACAACAGAGGAGCTTCTCTTTGGAGACTCAAAAAATGAAGTCCGAACCACCAGGGTTTATGTTGGGTCTCGGGTTTAGGGGTTTTTGGTTTAAGGGTTTAGGGCTTGGGGGTTTAAGGTTTAGGGGTTTAAAGTGTAAGGGTTTAAGGGTTTAAGGGTTTAAGGGTTTATGGGTCTCGGGGGAAGGGGCCTGTGTACGCTACTTCCGTGGCGTGGAGCTTGGACTCGTGTTCTGGATCTGCTCCGGGTCGGTATCAGCCTACCGGGGTTTCCCCAAAAAGGGTTGCTGATCATGTAGTGGCCATAATAATAAGAATAGGGTCTTGGGGTATATTATACTATAATTATAATAAGGAGCCCCCAAAATAGTATGGATAGGTATGTAGGCCCCTAAGATAAGTTCTTTTGAGGGTTCAACGGAGAGCTAAGACTTTAGTCCAAATTGCAAAATGGCTCCCAGGTCTACGGTCCTCGGGTTACTAGGCTTTCCAGTCACCCGCCCAATACCCTGAACCCTAGACCCTAAACCCTATATCCTACCCCTAAAGCCCAAAGCCCTCAACCAGGTTTAAGGCTTTAGGGTTGACTCAAACCTAAAGCCTTATACACCTAAAGCCCTAAGCCCTGAACTCTAAAGCCCTAAACACAAAGGCCTAAACCCTAATTAGCCTAAAACCTGAAGCCCTAAACCTAAAGCCCTTAACCCTAAACTCTGAAGCCCTTAACCCTAAACCCTAAACTAAACCCTAATTCCTAAACCCTAAACCCTAAACCCTAAACCCTAACCCTAAACTCTAAAGCCCTTAACCCTAAACCCTAAACTCTAAAGCCCTAAGGCCTAAACCCTAAAGCCCTAAAGCCCTATAGCCCTAAACCCTGTTCTCCTGCGCCAGCTTTTGCCGCTGGCGCTGAACCAATCTGCGAGCCCGACCACTGAGATTCCGCTCCTCGAGGGCATGAGGATTGATTGACGCCTATAGTACCCAGGGTTTAGGGTTAGGGTACAGGGTTAAGGGTTTAGGGTTTAGGGTACAGGGTTTAGGGTTTAGGGTTTAGGGTTTGCGGTTTAGGGTGCAGGGTTTAGGGTTTACGGTTTAGGGGCTTACTGTCTATAGTCTCCATGAAGGCTTACCTGACCTATAGTTACCTTTCTTGGATCTTGAATACAAGGAACTACAATTTGAGACTAAAGGTAGGTATTTTGAATAACATGAATTTAGGATGATCAATGCTGGGATTTTCTACACTTTACTTTACGGAAACAGGCGTAAAGATATTGATGTTTCAACTTTCTGTCCTCTACTGTCAGGTTGGGGTAGGGTCCTTGCTTGCCTTCTTAGGCTTGGGATGAGGGGCTTCGGTAAAGACGGTTGACATGATAATCACGAACATGATGACAGCCGTGCAAAAACAAACGACGATGCTCACCGTCACAAGAAATGATATTCAGTGACCATCGCCAGAAACCCAATGATGGTCTTCATCATCTTGACAATAGCAACTGCAGCAACAACAACCGTTGCACAATGTTGCCATCGTGCAGGTTTTCGACGGCCGAGTACCTCTTGTCCTAGACTCCACCAAATACTTATCTACGCTGCTGTCCTCAAACCCCGGTACACTCGTACAGAAACCTTTTCCAGACAGGATAGTCGGGAGGTTTCAGAACATTTTGGGCCTTCCTAATCAGGGGATTCTGACAATAGGGTTTGGGGCGTTTAGGGTTGCCAAATTAACTTGCATCAAAGCTCCATTCTGATCATATGCACCCTATTGCTTGGGGTCCGAGTTGGGGTTTTCGATACTCCCATGTCTTGCTGCATTGCAATGTTTAACCACATGACCTGTGACTCGGAACAAGCTCTAACCTGGGCTTGGTTTCATGCCACCGGCATCCTCAACCTTACATTGGCTTTGGTTCGTTCATTGCTTGGTTTGGTGTCGGGGTCCAGTGAAGGAAGCGTCTACAGTGTCTACAGTAGGGCTCTGCTGCAGCATTTACTCGTGACCCTGTTGCAAGCAGAAACGAGCACAGGACTGTGGCGGGAGCACGACTCTCAAAACACCAATGGCACTGTGCCAATGAATTCGGTGCCCGGACGGGGCCGGCAAGGGCACCAGAGCGATCTCATCTCTCGTCTCTGAAGCCAGAAAGCTCATATTCTCATCAGTGACATTGTTTGGCGTAGAAAGCAAGCTAAGGAATACTATGGCTGATTGTTCATGCCCCCCCAAGCTGCCTAGAAGAACCCTTCACTGCGATCTCCTGGTCCTGCTTGGACGGCGATCCTGAACGTCCTGAAGGCTCGTCGACCCTGAGCGAGACAGAAGTCTTGAAAGCAGGTTTCGGGTTTTGAGTTTAGGGGTGTTGGGTTTAGGATTTAGGGAGCACATCGCAGCAGCTACGGAAGGCCGAAGTACTAAACTCACTAGCCTGGTAGCAAGCTGATAAGTCTTGCGGGTTCACGAGTTAATGGCCAATACAGAACAGCTCCTGCATTCTGTTGAGTACCAGACATTAAGGGCCTGTTGGATATGAAATCACTAGCATCTCAGTCTGGTTCCTACTGTATACAAAAAGTTATCATACTTGTGTTACGCTTACTCTTACTGCAGCTATATCGAGCATCAGCAATGCTGTATAAGTACCAACCGCAATCAGTATCAGCAAGGTCCGGCTACCCTGTGTGATGAGCATTTAAACCTAGACGCTCCATCTACCCTCTATTAGACCCTAAATACCCCTTCTAATTTGGGATCATAGACCTCTATTGGAGGACCTTCCAGCTTGATAATTAGAAAAGGGTTTTGGGCCAAGTATGCTATACTTATAATATGGAACCCCCAAACTGAGCCCAAACTAGTAAAGGTTTAGGGTTTAGGGTTTAGGGTTTAGGGTTTAGGGTTTAGGGTTTAGGGCCCTACATTACTTGGAGGGTCCTGGAAAATCGCACCCTAAACCCACCTAAACCCTCGTTTCAGCCGTGCGGCGTGAGCGCCTCGCGGAGCTTGGCAGTGTCTGCGTAGTTAATCCTGGGCGCAGGGTTCGTGGGTCACGTTGCGTTTAGGGCTTACAGGGGTTTGGGCTTGGGATATTAGATTTGGGGCCTGAGTTTGGTAATTCAGCTCGGGATTCCGGGTTTAGGATTTAGTTCATCGCTCTTTGCCGTCACTTGTCAACTTTATCGCTGGGCAAACTGACTGACCAATGAAACAGCTTGGCGAATCGTAGATTGGTCGTGCGGCTATGGCAGAAAGGGAGTGACGTGGGGAAGCTGATGATGACAGCGACAATAGCGAAACTGACTATGGTAATATAGCAAAATTATGAACCTGATTAAGAAACCCTGGGTCTTTGTTGGGGTTCTTTATATGAATCAACCCTACTATTTGGGGGTTATGGGGCCAGGGTTTCTTAATCAGGTTCCTAGCTTACCGGTAGGACTAGGAGTACTACGAGCACTTGCAGCAAAAAGTCCCCACAGCTTGGGCCCAAAAGGTTTGCCCAGAGGGTTCGCTTCTGAAGTGAAACTCAGAAGGTTCGTTGTTAAAGACCCTACTAAACCCTAAACCCTATAAGCCCCTAAACCCTATAAACCCTCGTTTTATAAAGTGAAACTGAACCCTATGAATGAAGGCCGCGGGGTCTTCAAAACTGACTACAAAGTAGTCCGAGCTGCGAACCACCCCAAAGGCTTCGGGTTTAGGTTTCCCTGGAGTAGTCAACGTACCTAAACAAGTGCAGTGTGAAACAGAAATATGCGGATCGCTTCATTCAACTTTTAGGAAGTTGGTTACTCGCATCTACGACTTAGCTTTCGAAGGGCTTAGAAAGTAATGTAGGGGCCTTAATAATTAGAATAGGGTTTTGGGTGCATATCATTCTAAAATAACAAAGAAGGAACCCCTAAAATAGTATAGCGCAAGGCGTTCTCTCTAAGCTGGTGGTGCAACCCAAAGTTTCCAGGTTCCCCAGTAGGGTTTAGGGGTTTAGGGGTTTAGGGTTTAGGGGTTTAGGGTTTAGGGTTTAGGGCCCCTAAATAATAAGGGTACCCTTTTTCCTACTAGTTGGTTTTATTAAGGGGACCCCAAAGGAAAAAGGGCAAAAGGGTGCTACTGGGGAACCTAGGTGTGCAAGCATCACAAAGTATACCCTAACAGAATATGACAACATGAAACTTGTTACACCGTAGTATGATATCATTGATATGAGATGGGGTCGATGAGGATTGTCGATTCCATTCGCCATACCAATGTTCCTCCACCGTGGTTGCGGTGGAGGCAGAAGACAAACGGATCTGGTCGCTTGTTTCGTCTTGACGCCGCGATACGTTGCGTTGCGGAAGCCTCAGATCCAAGAATCCAACCACTGTTCACTGTGCGGCCGTGACAGGGTTAAAGAAGGATCGCAAGCACGTCGAGCTCCAGCATGCGCTGCATTGGCCACCGATCCCTCAACGGATGCTCTACGCTGAGGTCTTCTGACGGCTTCAGCATTCAAATCAATCCTTCATCTTGCACGAAACCCTGAACACCGAAAAACAACACGAAACCCGAGGGTTCGGGTCAGCACGA
The DNA here is from genome assembly GCA_905221635.1 of Symbiodinium sp. CCMP2456. Classification (NCBI taxonomy): domain Eukaryota; class Dinophyceae; order Suessiales; family Symbiodiniaceae; genus Symbiodinium; species Symbiodinium sp. CCMP2456. Next base: position 85,220 of record CAJNDV010035730.1, read on the forward strand.
AGGTGCAGCGGAGTCTCGTTAGCCTTGGCACAAGTTCCGGCGACTTCTTCCGTTCCTGACCGCCCAGTCAGCACTGGGTTCAGGGTGTAAGGTTTAGGGTTTAGGGTTTAGGTTCAGGGCTTCGCATGGATTCTTTTTCGGTGGGTTGACCTACAGCCCCAAACTGGCATATGACGCCTTCATAGCAGAGTCTAACGCATCGACAGAAACGCCGAAATCCTAAACCTCTGGAGAGAAAACCTCAAACCAGGAGCCCTATACACTCCCTAGAAAACACATAGAAGTATCCTACGAACAAGTCCAGTCTGTTCAGATTCTGGAGCGGCCATTCACAACCCTTCCTGAAGGCAAGCAAGCAAGAAATACTCCTGCTCGTTTCTGTTGCCTGCATAAGGTTGCTATGTCTTTCTTTCCGAAGGCTTACAAAGCTAACAAGCAAGTCCTTAGTAGATCTATTTTCGGATCCTTAAATGGTGGCTGTCACTCCACAATAAACTCAACACATCAATCTTGACATTTCTTGGTTTGACTCTTCCAAAGAACTTCTCAACAATAGCACCCCCCCCCAAGACTTCATACTATCCCTAAACTGACACTACCCTCTAAATCCTAAGCCCTCTCAAATCTGGGCGAGAGCTACCCTAAACCCTAAACCCTAAACCCTAAACCCTAAACCCTAAACCCTAAACCCTAAACCCTAAACCCTCAACTCTAAACCCTAAACCGGAATTTAAAAGTTCAGGGTTCAGGTTCCAAGGCTTCCAAGCTTTGGAGCTGCAGTTTCAAGCCATCGCGGACGAAGCGCTTCTCACGTTTGGGGTTTAGGGTTTAGGGTTTAGGGTTTAGGGTTTAGGGTTTAGGGTTTAGGGTTGGTGCCTTTGTGCCCTGTTTGCAAAGGTCCCTAGAGATCCGAGGTTGGCCCTTTCAGGCATCTGCAAGACATTCCGCAATCAGGTCCTAATTACCTGAGTGACGAAACTCACAGAAGCTCTACACCGAATACCTGAGGCCGCCTGAGGCACAAACAGCCCTAACTCCGTGCTCTGTGGTGGTGACCAACCAATGGTTCGGAAATCTAACTACATGAAGAACTTCTGATTGGCCTTGTCTTTCCCTTTCTGGTACCCCCAAACCCCCAAACAACTACCTGAACAGGACCCTATAGAACCCTTATAAGACACCCTGTGGAACCCTAAACCCTAAACCCACATAGACTATGGAACCCTTGTGATGGGTCTTTGCCCTAACCCCCCAGGTACCTACTATATAGGGTACTAGAGCCCCTAGGGCCCTGTATATTAGGTACCTGGAGGGTTAGGGTTTGTTCTAAAACAAGAATGGCCTCTCTGTCCCTAAACCCTGAACCCTAAACCCTAAACCCACATAGTCTATGGAACCCTTGTGATGGGTTCTTTGTTCTAAACAAAAAGTGGCCTCTCTGTCTTGCGCTGGCCGTTCGCCCAGCAGAGAGCTGCGACCTGATCCAGCACGGGTCAGCTCCGAAGGCTACGAGCTCCCAAAAAGGGCACCTCTTTGGGGCTCCATGTGGTTCCGCAGGGATTCTATAGCTTCTTAGTTTCGGATTCTACAGGTCTTTTTTGAGCTCTTTCTTGACAACTGCCTTCTGTCGCCAGACTACGGCATCCGGTAGGGCTTGGGCTCCTTGCATGGTTTGCTGGCAGGGCTCGTTGAAGGGGCCTATGGGCTTCATCAGGTATCGGGGCTCATACTATCCGGGTGTAGGGCCCCCCGGAGTTTCTCTGCTTTCAGGGTTCGCTTTGCTCTGCGCGAGAATCCGTCACCAGAGCTCGACGCTCCGTCAGGCAAATCGTGGCTGCAGGATTCTACGGGGAGTCCATAATTCCCCCGAAACCCTAAACCCTAAACCCTAAACCCTAAACCAAATCCCATACGGGTTTTATAGCACTTTTGACGGCTTAAGGGTTGTTGTGAGGGTTCCACAGGGAGTCCAAGAATTCCGTACGGATTCTCTGGGGGTTAAGGCTTAAGTCTAGGGATGGGCTCCTAGTATGGGCCCTAAACTCTGGGATCCTTATACACCTATCATATACCCTCTTTTTGTACCCTTAAGGGTCCCTAGAAAGGCCCAGGGTGCATATTAGGGACCCATACTTCTAACCTTAGATGAAGGGGTCGCTGAAGGGGTTCTCCCCCATTCTTTCCTACGGATCCTATCGGGTTTTGGGGGCCTCGGTGTTCGCTCTAAGGGTTCCTCTTAAGGGTTTTATAGGTTATTATAGGGGGTAGAAGCCAGAAAATTGGAACATTATTATCCTCATGCCCTTACCGGGTTCTACAGGGTAGGGATGGAACGGTTCGAGGTTCAATTTCCATGTAAGGGTTCATAGTAGAATGAGGGTCTGTTGCGGGAAACTACCTTCAAGGTCATGCGGAGTATGAGGGAACACCAAAAAAATCCACAACGCGAGACCACTAGTGTCACAAACTACTGATGCACGCACTATGGCAGTGAGTGAAAAGCCCTAGAGCCCTGAAGCCCTAAACCAAAACCAAGGGTTGATGGTTTTAGGGTTTACGGCTTTGAAGACTACTACCAAACATTCGCCCCCCCCCGTTCGAACCAAAAGCAGGTGTCGATGCTTGGAGAGCGATTTTGAGCCCTTGACTTGGGATCCCTCGGTTCGAGGAACAAGGCTCTTTCTACGGGTGTCCCCCTAAGGTTTAGGGTTTAGGGCCATAAACCCTAAACTTCACGGTTTATGGCCCTGAAACCTAAACCTTGCACCCTAAACCCTAAGCCATAAACCTTAAACACTAAACCCTAAACCTTAGGGGAACAAGGGTATAAATACAGGGTATAAATACAGGTTTCCACAAGGTTGCTCCATAAGGGGCCTTTGGGTTAAAAGAGTTCGGTTGTTGGCGTTAGGCCTCCGCTATCTGAACCTGCGGTTTAGGGGTTACGGGGTTACGGGGTTTCGGGGTTTAGGGGTTTAGGGGCTTTGGGTTTCGGGGTTTAGGGTTTAGGGGTTTAGGGGTTTAGGGGTGTAGGGGTTTAGGGTGCCTTGTAGAGTAGGGTCCCTGGGCCCAAAAGCCCAGGATCATCGGGGGTCCTCGTGTAAACCTGAACCCTAAACCCTAAACCCTAAACCCTAAACCCTAAACCCTAAACCCTAAACCCTAAACCCTAACCCCTAAACCCTAAACCCCTTCAGCCCTAAACCCTAAACCCTAAACCCTGAACCCTAAACCCTGAACCATAGGATCCTCCCTGGGCCGCATAAGGCCGTGACGCTCGCGGCGACGCAGCATCATCTGGACGTCCTGGAGATAGCACCAACAGGGAGGGTTTAGGGTTTAGGGTTTAGGGTTGAAGGTTTAGGGTTCAGGGGGAGCGTAGGTTTCAGGGCTTAGGGTCAGCATAGGATCTTCGTAGCGGTGTTGAAAGGTTTCATAGTGGCTTCTATGTGCTGACAAGAACCGCGATTTCCAGGATGCTGATTTTAAGGAGCATGTCACGAACGACCCCAACTTGAAGGAGGCCTACAAATTGTTGATGGAGGGCAGCCAAGGTATGGCGGGTTTTCGGGTAGGGGAGTACGACGTAGGGGGCTTAGGATTTGGAGTCTCTAGGATGCGTAAGGCTTAAGGCTCGGAAAGTAGATGGCTTAGCATTATAGTTTCGGGTTTAGGGTGTTTCTTGGCTAGGTGTTTGCTGCTAGCATTTATGAATGTACACGCCCAGCGGCTCACGGTGACATGGCCTTTTTGTCCATGGACATGATGAACTATCGTACCACTGAAGCTGCAGCTCCGGAGGGAGAGGGTGCCCTAAACCCTAAACCCTAAACCTTAAGAGACTCCATGGCCAAAGGACCACTTGTAAGGCCCCAAGAGGCGAACTTGGAAAGACATGGGAGTTTCCGAAAATAATGGGTGCCTTATTTTGGGGTCCTTATAATAAGGATCCTACTATTTAGGGTACTATATTAGGGTCCCCTACTCTCGGAAGCCCCCACATCGCAAGGACAAGTCGACGCGCACTCCATTCGGCCTATCTGCCGTACTTGTCAGTATCATGACCTCTACTCTCTAAGTCCCCGGATCCTTCTTTGAGTAATGCGCTCTTATCCGGTCGACTCTGAGTCCGTCGTGGCAGCTTAAACCCTGCTGACGTCCGGAAGTACAGGGGCCTGAACTAGGATAATGTAGGGGCCTCAATAATTGGAATAGGGTTTTGGGGGTTCCTTGCTAGAACTATAGTATAATTCACCCCCAAAACCCTATTCTAATTATTGAGGCCCCTACATTACAGCTGCCTGAACTAGGACAGGTGGGAACCTACTCGTTTCAACTGTATATCGGCGTAGTCCCTTAATGCAGGGGCCTTAATAATTAGAATAGGGTTTGGGGTATGTTATACTCGAATTATAATCTGGAACCCCCCCCAAAAAAAAAATATATATATATGATCCCGGTTCGGCCGGCCCCCCCCCCCTCCCCCCCCCAATGGTTCCTCCTCCCCCTCCCTGTGGTGTGGGGTGGTTGTGGGTTGCTTCCCCCTCCCTGCTGTGGTGGTGTCTTGTGGTTGGGGAG
>CAJNDV010035730.1:89897-101820 GCA_905221635.1 Symbiodinium sp. CCMP2456
CCCTAAACCCTAAACGCTTAACCCCCTATATCCTAGACCCCTATGGAGCTATAGGAAACATGATAGAACCCAATGCCCAACTCCTGCCAGACCTGGCGCCTCAGTATACAATTCTCATATGGGTGTTCGTGACTTTTGGGGCGTATTGGGTTTAGGGCTTAGGGCTTAGGGTTTAGGGTTGACACTATACTACTATACTAAATTACACAGGGCTGTTGGTGACTTTGAGCAGATTCTGCTCCCAGTTGTATACGGAGGTTGCTCATTTTGCTTCATTGTCCAGATCATAGGCGCGCAAGGGCTAAGAAGTTAGAGTTCGATCGGTACGTTATGAACCCGAAAAATCCTCAAGCCCCATTAGCGGGTTCCCGAAAATAGGGGACCCTAATATAGTACCCTAAATAGTAGGATCCCTATTATAAGGACCCCAAAATAAGGTACCCCTAATGATCGGAAACCGAAGTCAGCGACCGAGTGTGTAGGCTAGGGTTTAGGGTTTAGGGTTCAGGGTTTAGGGTTTAGGGGATTCGGGTTTATGGTTTAGGGTTTAGGGTTCAGGGTTTAGGGGATTAGGGTTTAGGGTTTAATGTAGGGGCCTTAATCATTAGAGTAGGGCTCCTTTAAAGGGTTACTAGACGGGTTACTATAAGGGTCCTATAAGGGTGTGTAATATTAGGGCCTTAATCATTGGAGTAGGGTTCCTTTAAAGGGTTACTAGACGGGTTACTATAAGGGTCCTATAAGGGTGTATAATATAGGGGCCTTAATGGTTAGAATAGGGTTCCTTTAAAGGGTTACTAGAACGGGTTACTATAAGGGTCCTATAGGGGTGTAGAATATAGGGGCCTTAATCATTAGAGTAGGGTTCCTTTAAGGGGTTACTAGAACGGTTATTATAAGGGTCCTATAAGGGTGTGTATTATAGGGGCCTTAATCATTAGAATAGGGTTCCTTTAAAGGGTTACTAGACGGGTTACTATAAGGGTCCTATAGGGGTGTATAATATAAGGGCCTTAATCATTGGAGTAGGGTTCCTTTAAAGGGTTACTAGACGGGTTACTATAAGGGTCCTATAAGGGTGTATAATATAGGGGCCTTAATGGTTAGAATAGGGTTCCTTTAAAGGGTTACTAGAACGGTTATTATAAGGGTCCTATAAGGGTGTGTAATATAGGGCCTTATAATCATTAGAGTAGGGTTTGTTGGGATATATGAAAACTATAATTGTAACAAGGAGCCCTCAAAATTGTATAGGTCATGATTTAGGCCCCTAAACCCTAAAAATCCTAAACCCTAAACCCGAAACCCTAAACCCCTAATCGTAGGCCACACCGGATATCCCTACACCTGACGCGCGGTCCTCGCTGGTTCGATTCGAGGCTTTTCGCCGGGAAGCCTGTCGGCTTCGGAGGCTTCGAGCGTCGGTTTCGGGGCTTTATAGGTTTAGGTTTGTAGGGTTTGGGGTTTAGGGTTAGGGTTTAGGGTTTAGGGTTTAGGGTTTAGGATTTGGGGTTGGGCTTTGCGGTGTCGGTTGTAGGGTTTAGGGTTTGGGGGTCTCTGAGAACACTCAACCTCCAACCTAACACCGCCAAAAACAAGAAACATGAAGAACAACACACGGTTTAAGGTTAGGGTCTAGCGTTTAGAGTCCGCCCCCTGAAACACCGGCCCCCAAAAACCCAGCCCAGTGGCCAAACTTCCTGGTCTGATCGGCGATAGAGGTTACGGGTATTAGGGCTTTGAGGCTTTACGGTATTAGGGCTCGGGTCTTCTCATGCTGTCATCGCTTGGCAAGCCTCATGAAAAATCCAGCGAGCCCACATCCCGTTAATAATACTTATTAAGTGTTGAAGATACCTCAAATCACACAGATCTAGAGAGTGCTTTTACAACTCAAGGTCTTTTTCTTTTCCTGGGGAAAATAAAAGGGGTCCTGGGCTCTCTGGGAGTAAACCCTTCCTCTGCCTTTTGCCTTTGTGCCTCCAATATCCTAAGGGTCCAAAGTGCCTGAGACTCCTCTCTCCCCCACACGAAGCTACATTAAGATTCGAACTCGCCTAGAGCCAAGCACCAAAAATATCTTCCCTGGCCTTGTTCTCCTTCCGAGCGTTGGAGTACAAGGAAGGGCTCCGCGACACTTTTCGGACCAGCCGGTGCGAATACTTCGACGCCTTGGGGTTTTGGAGCCCTAAACCCTAAACCCTAAACCCTAAACCCTAAACCCTAAACCCTAAACCCTAAACCCTAAACCCTAAACTTCGAAGCTCGGGCCGGGCTTGGGGGGCTTAGCCGGTAAGGCTCAGAGTTTAAGGTTTGGGGAGTGTGGTTCGGGCGGTTTTGGTTTAGTCTAGATTAGGGTTTAGGGTTTAGGGTTTAGGGTTTAGGGTTTAGGGTTTAGGGTTTAGGGTTTAGTCTAGATGGCGCAATACGGCTTCAGACGCGAAAAGCTTCACCGACATGACGTCGTAAAAGCTCCAAAGCCTCTTGCTCAACACTACATCGGAAGCTCTGAGCGAAACCTAAAAGCAACTAGACCTACATGTGGAATGTGAGCACACTGCTACTACTTATTCAAACCTCTGGCGTTGGCTTTCCGGTTTTAAAAGATCCGGAGCTTCTGGCTTTAGCAGTTGAGGGCTCAAGGGCACTGGGGAGCCTGGGCTCAAAGACTTTCCAGGAATCACCACTAATGTAGGGGCCGTAGTATATAATTAGAATAGGGTTTAGGGCCCATTCTACTATAATTGTAAATTGCAGTAAGGAACTCCCAAAATAGTATTGGGAATTATTTAAGCCCTTACACTACTTCGGTTGCCGAGTTGAAGTGCCAATACGGCGGCACAGACTGTTGGTTAGATTTCTAGTCTTTAGACGCTTCTTCCGTCTGCATTCCTGGAGGTGTCCTCATGGGCGTGAAGTATAGCAGCCCTCAATACACCAAGTCAGGGGGTCATGCCCTACCTCTTACAAGGTGCTGGGTTGAACCAACAAGAGAACATCACTCAGACGACTGAGAGATCCCCTGGGCTTCCCAAAAGAAGATCAAGCGGAATTTCTCGGGACAGTACAAGCGGAGGGGGGGGGGCCTTCATGGCTAGAACAGGGCTTCTATGCAAGGGTGCTTTTCGGGGGCTCTTGAAGCGTTCGTTTATGCAGGCCCTTGTAATTCGAACAGGGTCTTGGGATATATTATCTGTAATATATACACCCGCTGTCGTTGTAACAGAATCCCACTTTAGGAATAGTAGGACAAACCAACAAAACTCACGCTCCTATATATCCAGCCACCTTACCCTAAACCCAAACACCCTGAAAGGCTTCAAGGGCACTTGCTCCAAGTTGTGAAAGGGGCATTTGTGGTTCCTGGTAATGTAGGGCATTACTTCGGCGATAGTTGAAACGTCACACCCCCCAACTCAGGACTACACCCCAAGCCCTAAGCCCGAAACCTTCCCTAAACCCTAAAACCCTAAACCCTAAACCCTAAGCCCGAAACCTTAAAGCCCTAAACCATAAGAGTTTAGGGTTCCTGCTGGAAATCGGACTTGCCAAGAAAGGACCCGGCCTCCTTTCGCCGATCTTGGCCTTGGCTTTTGGGGCTTTGGGGTTCCTGTAGGGGTGCTTAGGGCACACAAGCAGCACAGCCTCCGAAGCGAGCTATGCGTCTCTTTTTGCAAGGTGCTTGGGGCTTGCCTCACGGAAAGAGGACTGGAACCACTACATCTACCCCAGCTGTCGCGAAGAATCCGGGCCTAGCCCTGCAGACTCCTTGCCGCGCAGCCCCGCATGCCGCTGTAAGGATCGACCCAGAAGCTCAGAAGCACAGAAAACGAAACTCAATCAACGAGCTGTGCTGACATTCTGTGGAGATTCCTGGGAGCTGCTTTGAGTGAAACTGAAAGGCAGCATCGCTTGCCGCAGCACGCATCAACACAGAAACATTGCGAAGCCTGAACTCAAACAACAGGCGCTATCACAGCAAGAAAGATTACGTCCTCCAGAACTCATCATACAGCGGCCTCGGTTGATTCCGTGCGGCATGCGAGCTCGTTTGAGGATCTTCAAGGCCAGTGGCTTCAAACGGCAGCTCGTCAGATTTGATCTTCAATGTACTTTCTCTTGGCGAGCATTTTGACGGAAGTCCAAATGAGGGTAGTTTCCTATATTAGGGTCCCTTTATAAAGGTCCTTCTTTATAAGGGTGCCGTACTATATTGGGAACCCTGAAAAGGGGCCCTAATTTCGAGAACTATCCACATATGACTACAAAAGGAAGCTGTCAGCAGAGAAGTTGCACAGGAGACCAGCTGCCGCACGTAAGCCGCCGCCTAAACCCTAAACCCTAAACCCTAAACCCTAAACCCTAAACCCTAAACCCTAAACTCTAAAGTATTAAAGTAGCAGTCATGGTGAGAAAACCCAGGGTGCCTCGGGCCCCTGGGAGAACAGACCCACAGAAGAGAAGCCCAAAGCCACCTTGCTTGAGCCTCATATGCCCAGAGGCCCACAGTAGTAGTTCCTTTATGTGGGCTTATGTTTAGGATCCTACTAAACCCTAGCCTTAACCCTAAACCCTAAACCCTAAACCCTAAATTAGGCAATCCCAAAAAGGAACTACTATGGGGCCTATGGGTCGACTCATGGACCTGGTTGCAGCCTCCTAGGCCCGCTTTTTTTCCATTCACTCTTCGCCATTTTCCTGTCTTTCTAAACCCCTAAACCCTAAACCCTAAAACCCTAGACCCGAAACCCTAAACCCTAAAACCCTAAACCCTAAAACCCTAAAACCCTAAACCACCCTAAAACCCTAAACCCTAAACCACTAAAACCCTAAACCCTCTTTTTCTAGCCCTCTCAGGACTGGCAGAACCCGGCAGCTCCGGTGATCGGTTCGCGCTCGCCTGGCCGTGGTCTGAGATGACTTTTAGGGTTTAGGGTTTAGGGTTTAGGGTAGTTTAGGGTTTAGGGTTTAGGGTCTTCTTCCGCCGAGGCCGCATCGCCTCAGGGTTTAAATTTTAAACTTGGGATTTAGGGTTTAGGGTTTAGGGGTTAGGGTTTAGGGGTTTAGGGGTTTAGGGGTTTAGGGGCTTAGGGGCTTAGGGTTTCGGGTTTAGGGTTTAGGGTCTAGCGCGTGACCCCAGCTGCCCTAAATGTTCCATGTGTGCAAGAGCTCGTGTCAAGTTGCCATCTTTCTGCTGTACAGTGTGCATACAAAGCCTTTCGTAAGCCCACTTCCAGTCCTTTGTGACCCTCCGGGCCTGTTGTTGGAGCATCTGCTGGTTCGGATCCTCTTGCAAGCTGTTGCAGGTCCTCAAGGTATTGGAAGTCTGGGACTGTATATGGGTTTAGGGGTTTAGGGTTTAGGGTTTAGGGTTTAGGGTTTAGGGGTATGTAGCGGCTCCAACTTCAGGGAAGGGGGCAAGTAGGGCATAAGTTTTTAAGATCTACCTCCCTTCGTAGGTGAGCTTTGTAACATATAGAAGTGACAAATGAATATAAGGTACTACTATACTCTATCGTTTAGCATTGTATACTCTTACTCTCTCTCTATAAATAAATATTTATGCTTAGATAGATAGATAGATAGATAGATAGATAGACAGACAGATAGATAGCTTGCTTTACTATACTATAGAGTATATAATAATGGAATCCCTGGCTCCAGGGACGGTTCTAGGCCACACACGAGGAGCGACCGGCCTGAGGACCAGTCGAACAGCCTGAGACCTCCGCCCCGCTCTCGCTTTCGATGTCCTTTCTGCGAATCTTCTTTTCCTTAACTTTAGGGTCTCGGGTTTGGGTTTAGGGTTTAGGGTTTAGGGTTTAGGGTTTAGGGTTTCGTCCAGTATCCGAATTTAAGGGACTAGAGCTGAACCTTTGGGAGCATGCAAGGGTGAAAAATACCACCCGAAAAAGGTTAAAGGTTACCTACTCTACTACTAAGTTTCTGTCGTGCGCTGGAAGCACATGAAGTCACCGGTCTTGCAGTCGAAGCAGGTGCGCATGAAAGCGTAGCAAAGAATGTTGAAGACGAGCAGGCCCAGCAGCCCAGTCACCTCGAAGACCGGTGTGTGGCCACACTTGGTCTTTGACAAGAGGAAGGCCAAGAGGGCACAGCCTGCTGTCTCGATCCAGCGCGGGATTAAGCAGCGCTGTGTGGCAATGCCTATTCTGGCATCAATCATCTCCTCATGAAACCCTCCTGGGAACAGTATCGGAATCAGGTAAGCCGTAAAGAAGGCTGCCAAGCCAAAACCACATTTGTACCCACAGCTCTTTCTGCACTCCGTCATCGTCCAAACGTAGACCATGCAGGTCGTAAGCGCAGCCACGCAAAGCAGCAGGACCCCGTAGGGCCGGACCTCGGGGGACAGGACCAGGGCAATGCCAGCTGTACGCATGGCCTGGTCTGAGGCCAGGTGTAGGAAGGCCACAATCCGGAAGGCGGTCTTTGAGAGTGGTGTGACGTCGACTTCATCGCCAGAATTAGCCCGTGTGACTTCGACTTCATCGTCAGAGTCAGAATTTGCCCTGTTAATTTTATGGGCACGGACAGATTTAGCCCTAAAGATACAGAACTTGAGAACTCCGTGGCTTAATGAACAGACTGAGAGGAGTACTGAGGCTACCTTAAGGGGCTCGCTATGCGCTGATAACATGAAGAGGATGTACGCTTGAAAATACATTTGCGGCGTACTCTCGAAAACCTTTGTCGCAAGGTCTCTTGTAGCCAGCCCTCCGGCACGCTCTGCATCGTCAGCGGGTATCCCTTGGCATATGGCCATCGCGATGTCGATGGCATAGTGGAGCTGGAATAATGCCAGCATAAATAGCGCGAGCGCTGCCCATATTGGTGGTCCGTCAGGCTAACAGCCTTTCAGAGCACCTAGATTGCCTACAGTCCATGCAATACCCTGCATCAGGTTCGAGACGGTCAGCATGGTCACACCAATTCCGAGCCACCATGGGTGGGGCTCACAGGTCCCGCTGGCTGCGCCACATCCGGTATTTAGGCTGGAAGGCACCAAGCACCCATATTGCAGAATCACGAACCAGTCGGACACAAAGTCTGCCAAGTTGAGAACCGCAGTGACAACCAAGTCAAAGAGGAACCTCTGAAACTTGCTTGGAGTCCAGCCTTTGCATCCGCACCTGGCTGGGGCCGCTTCTCCCGACACTGCCATGCGCACTCTGAGCGCACCAGCCACACAACTTAGGAGCTGCGAAGAAGATGATCCTAAACCATAAATAAACACTAAACTTTAAACCCCCAAACCCTAAACCGTCTCTCTTGTCAGCAAACTGCGATAAGTTGCAATGCCGGCATGATACCCCGCGTGCTGACGCTAAGACTTCGGTGCATGCTTGGACTGCTGAGCAAGAAGTCGTCAAGAAGAAGGTCCCAAACGGTGGGCATGGTTGCTGGTTCAGGGTTTATAGGGTTTAGGATTCAGGGTTTAGGGTATTGAAATCAGGGTTTAGGATTCAGGGTTTGGGGTTTCGAAATCAGGGCTTCGGTTTACGTATACTCCTCCATTATTCGAATTACACGCTTGAGAGCTGAGCTCCTTAGCCGAAATCGCGATCGCGACACCGCCCTAAAACCTCGAGCTCTTCAGCCCATACCGTCCCTACACCCTACAGCGAACCCCGGAAAGTTGGAACATGGGTTTAGGAGGATTAGTGCTAGGATCCCTTATACTTTACCTTAAGGCCATGAGGATAATCATGTTACAAGTTTCTGGCTTCTACTATAAACCAAAGCCCCATGAAAGCTTCACCCCAAAACCCTAAACCAACCCTACACAACATCCCTTCTACAACCTTCCAGAGCTCCGCCAAGGTAATCATTAGAATAGGGTGATGGGGTGTAGGGTTTAAGGCTTTGGGGAGTATTTTACAGTGTAACTGTAATTAGGAGCCCCAAGCCCTAAACGTGTGGTAATCTTCAGGCGTCTATACGAAATCCGAAGCCCTTATGGAACCTGCTCGTAAGCCTTATAGACCCCATTGGTGTTGATTAGGACTTACGGAGTTAAGGGTTTAGGGCCTAAGCCCTAAACCCTAAACCGTAAACCCTAAACCCTATAAACCCTAAACCCGAAACCCTAGGGCTCATGGCTTAGAGTTTCGGGTTACTTCAGCTCTGGGCTTTCAGGGCTTCGCGTGCACCCGTGACTTTTGGGTTTAGGATTTAGAGTTTGGGGTTTAGGGTCTAGGGTAGCTTGGGGCACCCATGACTTTTGGGTTCAAGGGCATACGCAAACCGCAATCTTCGTGCTCACTGTTGATCAAACGTGGGGTTGATCAAGGGTTGCTCCACGCAGGTTCGTGCAGGGTTTTGGGGCTTAAGTTTCAGTAAGATGCCCTTTTGACCCATACTCAAAACGTGATGGTTTCGACCTTTGCATTTATTCAAGAGATGAAGCAACTCCTGAAATACACCCCCTCAGAATTTTGAAGCCTTGTCGGGGTTGCTCTCTGGATGATCGGTCGGGCATCTCTGGAAACACCGCGCTAGTAAAGAACAGCAGCAACATCAGTCCCTAAACGGTTTTTACGAAAGAGAAAGAGAGAGAGAGAGAGAGAGAGAGCACGTCAGCCCGCATGCATTGCACATATCAATATACAAAACTCGCTAGCCAATTGCCTGGACGGGCTTACACTGCAGCGGAGAGAGAGAGAGAGAGAGAGATTGGAGGTATATAGATACATCCAGGCTTCAGGCGCGCACTCCAACCCTGCAAGTGCAGGCGTTCTGCACAACAGCATGCTTTCGAACTCTAAACCTGAAGAAAATCTGTATGCACCACAGGAGGCTTTCCCAAGCCTTAAAAGGCCCTGTACAAGCCTGAAAGACCCAAACTCCACGTTAAGGTTGAACCCATGGGCCCCTGGTATGGGCCCTCAGCTTTGGGATCCTTATACACCTACTATCTACCCTATATGTACCCTTAATATAAGGGTCCCTAGAACGGCCTGAGGGTCCATATTAGGGGCCCATACTTTAGGCTTAGATCCACTTCTTGGCCGGGCTGCTCTTTATGAGCTCCGTGGCGGCGTGCTGGGCCGCATCGGCCCGAACTATGTCCTGCTAATGGTTTGTTTTTTTTTTGTAGGGTTTGTGGGGTTAGGGCGTGTAGGGTTTATCTGGATTTGTGAATTGTGTAGGGTTTGTGGGGTTAGGGCTTGTAGGGTTTATCTGGATTTAAGGTTTATAGGGTTGAGGGCCTGAACCCTAAACCGTGAGGGTGTGGCTTGCTTCTTGCAGGGGGGGGGCTTTGTTTGAGGAAGGAGGTAGTATCACTTTGGAGCGGATTGCTACGAGTTCTAAGCTCAAAAGGTTGAGGTCTTTAAACTGCACATTTAGGGATTTATGCTCCTTCGGGCTTAGCAGAATTGCAGGTGCCTGCATACTTAGAACATTCTGTCGGGAAACCAGCTAAATGCACGGGGTCTAGAAGGGGATCTTACGTCGGTTTAAGTCGGTTCAAAGCTACCGCATAGAACCCTGAGTCATCAGTACATCCATTCCTGCAGGATCCTTTTTGCAAGTATACTATCATAACCCTAGACTCCTCCACCCAATTCCAGCCAGAATGGTCTATGATGTAAGAAGCAGGACATTCTTTGACCAACGATGTTGAAACTCGTACGCCCTGCCTGCCCCTAATATCGAGGGCTTAATATTCCAACATGACCTCAAATCAACCTTTGTTGACGTTGACAGCGCTATACTAACCCAAACCCAAGACCGCAGAGAAGTCAAAAAAAGAGCTCCTAAGCACTTCTCCCCACACCCTGAGTCCTAACCCCGCTTCCTGCATCTGAGACCCATCAAAGCCAAAATCGTGCGAAGGTGCAGCAATACAAGGTTCAGCATTATGACTATGACTGCTACTAGCGACGACGACGACGACGACGACGGCTACTACTCCTACACCTACACCTACTCCTGCTCTTGCTGCTGCTCTTACTGCTACCGCTACTGCTATCACTACTTATATCCCTATGCTGCTGCTACTCCTGCTGCTCCTGCTACTGCTACCACTAGTTGTACTCCTGCTGCGACTGCCTACTGCTGCGGCTTCCGCTGCGGTCATTCGCACATAGTACTACGTCGCTATTGCATTTTACTACGAAGCTGCTAGATGTTAAGTGCAGACGACTTTGGGTGTTGGCTTGCCATAAAAATCCAAAGTCGCACTCGCGCCCCAAGCACGTCGTGGCATGGTGGAACTGCAGAGGCTAAGCGAAACTGGCCCTGAAGTGGTGAGCCTCGCGCAAGACGACCGAGGCAGGCATGTGCATCTCGATGAACCTGAAACGAGTCTTTAAAGGTTTAGGGTCTGCGGGTTTTAGGTTTCAAGGTACGGGGTCTGTTAAGATTCCGCACCTCCTTATAAACCTTCGGCTACGGTAAGCTCTGCACCCTAATCCCAAAACAAGCCCCCCCGAAGAATCACGCAGCGGCAACAGCGAGTGAACTGCGCACTTGTTGCCCGACAATCCCCTATAAAACTCTGTTGAACACTCCATATGCTAGAACGACTAGAATACCATGCCAAACAGTACAATCTAATCTACTATGGTATACTATAATGTACTATATATATATATATATTCCGAATATAAATATATATATATATATATATATATGTGTGTGTGTATATATATATATATATTATTTCAGCCCAGGGGCGCGCGGCCGAGACTCACGTCCCCGCCCCGAAAGGCCCGCTCGCGGCGCTTCTGGATGTCGCGCTCGATCCTATATGGGGTTTAGAAAGGGCCCTAAACCCTAAACCCTAAGCTGTAAACCCTAAGCCCTAAACCCTAAACAGGTGTCCATGAGGTTTCGCGGTTTCGGGTTTTAGGGTGTAGGGTTCCAGAATTGGTTCCTGTAAGGTTTCTACAACAGGTTCTGTGAAGGGGCTCGGGTTTTGAAAGGAATATAGAGAGAGAGAAACAGAGAGAGACATGCTTGTGTGTATGTATGTGTATATATATATATACATACATATACGGATTCTACATGGGCTCCATAAGGCTTGTTTTCAGGCTCTGTGCGGGTCTGGTGAGGATCCTATAGGGCTATCGGCAGTTAGAGAAGACATCGATCCTTCACATGGCAGTTGCTTAACGTTCAGCGCTTGAGAGCGAAGCGGCTTCCGAGCTACGCTTCACAGCGTTGAAACTCCATGCCCTTTAGAGGGCAGGCACGAAACACCATATACAGATGTTTACAGCTTTAAACATAAATATTCATATATGTATGCATATGTGTATATATATATATATATGCGTACATAGGCATATACCTTAAAATATGTGCATATGTTATATACTTCATGTATTCATGTAACCACATGTATAATTTGCACACATATGGTTTGGAGACGCTTTTCAACAAAGACTACGGGAGGACAATAAGCCCACAAAAACAAAAAAGCAATGACGCACCCAACCAGCAAACACGAGTTTGTAGGGCTTGCAGAGCTTCTTGGGAACCCCAAACCCTCAGAGTCAACAATAGACAGTGCAATACTGGGCTCTTGTTAAGGAGTTGTAAGTTTAAGTTACCAAAAAAACAGGGATCTATAGTAAATCATAGGGCTTCTTTATTATGCTAACTGAAATTAAANNAAACCCCTTAACAAGAACCCAGAATATGCTCTAGTCCTCTCACGCATACTAAGCCCCTTTAAGGAAGTAGCTCGAGCAAGCTGCTAATCTCTATCGGGGGCTTCCAAACAGCACAACCCTGAACCCAACCTAAAATCCAAAACCCCAAACCTCAAACTCCTACTCCCCAAACCCCCTAAACCCTCTGAGACAAAAACCCCAACCTACTCCCCAAACCGCCTAAGCCCTCTGGGAAAAAAATCCCAACCCCTTCTCAAACCCTAAACCCCTATAAACCC
>CAJNDV010035730.1:101920-112566 GCA_905221635.1 Symbiodinium sp. CCMP2456
TGGTTCAAGGACAAGGATGTGATACCCTACTACCCTAGACCCGAATCCTAAACCCTAAACATCCCCAAACCGTAAACCCTAAACCCTAAAACCCTAAACCCTAAACCCTAAACCCTAAAACCCTAAACCCTACTACCCTAAACCCTAAACCCTAAACCCTAAACCCCTAAACCCTAAACCCTAAACCCTAAACCCTACTACCCTAAACCCTAACCCCTAAACCCTAAACCCTAAACTCTAACCCCTAAACCCTACTACCCTAAGCCTTGCTTTGGGAATCCCGGGGGCCCCTGGCCTTGGATCACGTCTCCGGAAGCGGCCGCCCACGGGCCCCGAATAGGGCGACGGCGCCCGATGAGGCCGCAACAGCGAGAAGCCTCCGAAAGGATTTAGGGTTTGGGGTTTAGGGTTTAGGGTTTAGGGTTTAGGGGCGAGAAGCCTCCGAAAGCAACCAGAGCTCTGAAGTTTCAAGGTCAGCTTGTTATTACTATTGGGTAGTTCTCTAAATTAGAAGCCTCCGAAAGAAACCAGAGCTCTGAAGTTTCAGGGTCCGGGAGTTTGTTTTTTTACTATTGGAGTTCTCTAAATTGGGGTCCCTTTTGGGGATCCTTTTTTAGAAGCCTCCGAAAGGAACCAGGGCGCTGGAGTCCCACTGTTGGAGATTTTGCTATTACTATTACCATTGTTACGAGTCCTATTGCTACTATTTTGTTGCTATTGCTAGTACTATTGCTATTATTATTACTGGTGCTATTGCTGTTTCTGTTTCCAATATCATTTCTATTACTATTGCTATGGGCTTATATAACCTATGGAGCTTCGGGTTTGGGGCTTAAGGCATAGAGGCCTTAATAAGGCATGGGGCCACAAGGTCTTGGGACTGTGGAGGACTTTGGTGTTTGGGATTTGGGCTGTAGGTTGTAGGGCAGGGGAGTGGGGAGGTTTGGATGGATGGTTCTGGGTTTAGTTTTGGCCGTGGAGGTTTAGGGTTCAGGGTTAACTTGTGCGGGTTTAGGGTTCAGGGTTTGGGGTTTACGCTTCGGCATGTATAGGATTTGGGGTTGTCGTTTCAGCAAATTGGGCATTTGATGATTGCCTAGTTGCCTAGTGAAACCTTTGAAACAGTGCCATGAGGCTTTGGAATCAAACTTGTAAGAACCGGCGCGAGAAGCTCGTTCTTCATGCAGCCCTACCATAAGCCCCCGAAAATTGGAACATGGGTTTAGCATGCTTTGTGCTCTCGGTGCAGTTCTGGGCCCTGGTGACGGCGAGCATTCGGAGGCGCTTGGATCACGCGTCTTCGAGCATGCTTTGTTGTCTATATAAGTATGTTTAAGTCTGAGAAAGGCCCCAAGGCTCTGAGGACACGCTGCCTGTCACTGCCGGGGACACACAAATCGTCCTTTGAACCCTAAACCAAAGTGAGTCTAGTAAATAGGGGCCTTGAGAGGCAGAGAAGGGCCGTGCGGTATATGGCTTTAGGGTTTAGGGCAGTCTTGTCTAAAAATTATAGGGACTGTGCAAGAACAGCTGCATTCCCAGCTATTCCGGCCTCTACATGAGCAGGTCCGTCAGTCCGAAGCTTTATCACTGAGCCCTAGAACCCTAAGCCTACAGCCCAAAAGCTCAGAACCCTAAACCCTAAACCCTAAAGCCTACAACTCCGGTCCGAATGCCTACACAGGTAGTGGAGATTCTTGACGAAGTAGTCGAGGGTTCGGGTTTTGCTACTTACTACTTACCTATGCTGGCCCTTCCAAAGCCTCTGAACAATTATTCATAGGTAAGATCCTCTTAACCTCAATAAAATAAAATACAAAATAGCCCAAGGGGCCCTAGTTACCTTAACCCTAATGCCTAAACCCCATACTCATCAGTCTATGTCCTGAAATCAGACGCTGCCCGTGCAGCCTGAAACATCCGCCGGAGTTGTCGCTGGCCTGGACACTTCGAGAGATCGGAGCTCGCAAACCCTGTCACCCTTAAGCCCTACCTGTAGTCTCCATTGTAGTTCTTTTTTGGGGATACCTTACAGAGTCCTTAATATATAATTGGTTAAACCAAAAAAAGGAACTACCATGGAGACTATAGGTAAACCCTAAACCCCACACCCTAGTTATATGGGTTGTTCGGGCATTGCGCGATGGAACCTGCTTCTAAACACAACCCCAGATCTCTCTAGACCCGAATATCAACAGCCCTGAAGTGAACCGAAAAGTTTCTTCATCAGCTTCCTGGCGCTCAAAAGGCATCGGGCCGAGAATCATAGGATCCAGTTCAGGAGCCCAAGAAGAGCCCCGCAGACTATTCAGCGGGCTCATACATGAAGCGTGGGGAGGCTCCAGAGCTTCGGGTTGAGAACATAAGGTTGCGGTAGTAGATTGTAGTACACGTAGATTGGTGGGAAGTTAGCTGAGCGATATACATATAAACGCTTACCGAAACCCTGATAGGAACCTAAGCCCTCAGCTCAAAAACCCGACATAATCCTACATCCCATGTAAAACCCGCATGGCGAGCCCAACTTGATAAAGGATTTGTGCAAGGCCTTGCCAGGGGTTGTTCGGGATACAGGACAGGTAGAGTTTTGTGTCTACGATTCGACCTAACTTACCCAGAGCGTGCAATACTCTTTACTTGGGGGGGGGTTTACCTTAAATCATATCCAGAAGCCTCCTACAACGTAATGCGTAGAACCTGCCTTGGACTTGTAACGTACTTCTGACATGCCAGGCATGGCAAAAGAAGTAACCGAGGAGGGTGAAGACTGGTGCAACGACCCCCAACATACCAGGGGAAACCTAGGGCACCCGGAAGCCAAGGGAAGCCAGAGGAAACGATCTGTGAAGCTCGTCTTAGCTTACGTATACGTTGACTACGGGCGAATGGGCTCTCCTAGTATACCCCTATAGTCGCCGCCATCACCACGGGAGGAGTGTAGGCAGAGCAGCCTCGAATCGGCCGAAGAAGAGACGGAACTCGCAGCCGAAACCCTGACTTCTGCGGTGCCAAGCTACAACCGAACCCCTAAACCCTGAACCTGCAACCCTAAACCCTGAACCCTAAACCCTAAACCCTGAACCTGCAAACCTAAACCCTGAACCTGCAACCCTAAACTCTAAACCCTGAACCTGCAAACCTAAACCCTAAACCCTACACCCTAAACCCTAAACCGCTAAACCCTGAAATCTTGAATCCTACAGGCCGCCTGGAATGAGGCGCCGAAGGGTCTTGGCCCAACAACCTCAGGTCGAATCGACGGGTGAAGCCTGCTGCAAAGCCATTCGGGTCTAGCCGAAAAAACCCACCAAAGCTCTACAACCCTGTAGAACCCTTGTAGAAGCCCCTTAAACGTGAAAGGAACCCAGCCAAGCACCCCCAAAACCCTCAAAACCCTGAAACACCATGGAACCCTTATAGAAGCCGTTGAGCTAAAGGAGCCCTGCTCGAACTCTCTAAGAAAACCTCAAAGCCACGTCCCTACAACCCCATAGAAGTCATGTAGAAGCCTTTAAAGGAACTTTTTCTATCTCCTTAAGAAAAGCCCAAAGCCAAAACTGCGAAACCCTAAACCCGAACTCCCTCAACCCTAAACCACCCAAAAACTGCAAAGCCAAAACCCCAAACCCCTTAAGCCCCCCAAACTCCCCAACACAAGCCCTAAGCCTATACCCTAAGCCCCCTAAACTCAAAAGAGCCGAAGGAGCTGAGATCTCCTCAGCTCCAGGGCCATGTCGCCCCAGAAATCCTCGGAGGAGTTCGTTTCCCCTTTTCAGGGGAGGGCCTCTTGCAAAGGTTTAGGGGTTCAGGGTTTAGGGCTTTAGGGCTTTAGGGTTTAGGGGTTTAGGGTTTCGGGGTTTAGGGTTTAGGGGTTTAGGGGCTCAGGGGTTTAGGGTTTGCAAGGATGTTTTTGGGGCTCTAGGGGTGTGGGGTTTAGGATATAGCGAGCTTCGGGCGTCGCAGAAGGACTTCAACAGGTCTTCTAGAGAGCAAATGACAGCCATTACAGGATTTGTTTTAGGGTTTTTTGAAGGTCTCAAGTGTTTTACACAGCGGTACGCAATCCGGACGGAGCGCATAGGGTGCTAGATGATGGGCCTTTAGGCTTCAGATGGCTTTAGAGCTTGGGGTATAAAGGGTTTGCGGGTTGGGGAAATGCAGACCTTTGAAAAATATCAATCATCTTGTTTCTGCCTCATCAAGGGAGGCTTAAGCTAAAACAGCCGAAAAACCCAACCCTAAACCCTGAAACCCTCAACGGTACGCGCTTTGCCCCGAAATTCGGAGATCGTAAGTCTAGGGACTTTTGTAGCATACCTTGCAGGAACCATAGCTACTAAAGATTCAGAGATCTACCTTCAAGCCCCGAACCCTCCACATACCCTAAACTCTAAACCCTGAGGCCGAAATCGTGCCCTATGAGCCCTTCAAGCCTTAAGTAGCAGAAACCAGCCCCTGGCACTGGACTCTAGCGGCCCTTTAAACCTTAAGTAGCTCTAAGCCTCTAAGCCTAAAAGTTCATAATGTAAAGGCCTTCTTCCTTAGAACAGGGTTTTGGGGGTTCCTTATTTCAAATTATGATAGAATCTACCCCCCAAACCCTATTCTAATTATCAAGGCCCCTGTGCTAAACTCTTATAGAACCCTTAAACTAACCCGTATAGTAGCCCTTTAAAGGAACCCCTATTCTAATTATCAAGGCCCCTATATTAATCCCCAAACCGTCCACACACAGACGCTTCCCGGGGTCCGCGCCGTTTCCTTCCACATGACGCCCGACTTGGGCATGAGGGAGGACCAGAAGTTGGTCGTCTGGGCGCAGGATTTCGGGGGTTTGGGGTTTGAGGGTTTTAGAGTTTGAGGGTTTTAGGGGTTGAGGGTTTAGGGTTTAGGGTTTAGGGTTTAGGGTTTAGGGTGTAGGGTTTGGGGTTTGGGGTTTGGTGTTTGGGGTTTGGGGTTTTAGGGTTTAGGGGACCCATTTAAGTCTAAGGTTAGACATATGGGCCCCTAATGTGGGTTAAGAGCCCCTACCAGGGTCAGCCTTAGATTAAGATTTCTGGTTCAAGATTGAAGGCTCATGGTCCAGGGTTAGGATTTAGGATTTACAGGGCTTAGGGACCCATTCACGCTTTAGGGTTCCCTGTCCTGGTGTGGATTGTCATCAAGCTTTGTATGTGTTAGGGGTCAGGCTTTAGGGTCTAGGCTTTGGGTTTAGGGTTTAGGATTTTAGAGAATTGCTGTGGGTTTTTATCGGGTTTCGGAGCATGGCATCCTGAATACCTTCCAGGGGAAAACTTATCCAGACAAACCAATTTAGTATCCCCTAAGATAGGAACCCGGTTCCGTACGACGTAGTTGGTTAGGACACTAGGGGAGTGGGCTTGGGAATTAACAGGAGTTTCTCATTGGGCTTTAGGGTTTAGGGTTTAGGGTTTAGGGACGGGGTCAGTCCTGGGTCTAGGACTTATCTTCAAGGTTTTGGGATCCACGGACTTGGCTTCACGGCTTTAGGATGTAGGATCGGGGCGAGGCAGTTTCAGTACAGATCGAAGTTGCATGAGCTAAAACCCTCGTTGTTGGTACCGGGACCATCATAACTCTTCGTTTCCGGGGCATTGCTTGTGGCTTTGGGCTGAGGACTCACGGCCTTTATGCGTTCAGGTGCTGAGGAGTTTCGAGGTTTTGGGATTTATGGTTTGGATGCTATGGGTCACCGGTTTATTGGGTTTGAGGTTTATCAGTTTAGGCCTTTAGGGTCTAGGGATTTGGGGGGTTTGTGTTTAGGGATTTGGGGCTTACGGATTCTGGGTTATTGGGTATAAGGATTTAGGGTTTCTGGGCAAAGGTTTCGGGGCCATGGGTTTATGGTTTCGTGGTTTAAAGGCTTAAAGTACATGGGATCAAGCATTGTTTAGCACATACGGGGCTAATGGTTTCGGGTTTGGAGGTTCAGCGTGCTGGATTTCGGGGTTTCGGCTTGAGGAGTTTGAAACTTGCGGTTTTAAGATCGGTTCTTCGCGAGTGGTGGGTTCTAGAGGGTCTAGGGTTCAGCGTGCATCGGTTTAGCAGCCTTGGGGTCTTTAGGGCTTCCGAAAGAACGCAGCAGAGCAGCTGATGTCATCCTGACGGCCACTCCATGCTTGAGATCACCGACTATAGCCTCGTAGCCCTGGAATCTTTAGGGTTCCTTATGGTTCTCTTCCATATCGCATGGCTTCATATATAGAACCCAGTCAAGGATCGGTGCTGGTCCTTCGGCGCGGCGCAGCAATGGGTGTGAGTATAATGTGGCCCCTTCTTGGACTCCCTGACTCAGCTCTGTGCCTCAAGGGCAGAAAATAGGAAGTTGACAGGTCCACGGCGGACTGTCACCCAAGGAGATGACGCTCTGGCTCTGCGAGCCAGAAGCAGAAGCACAAGCGGAGGGAGCAAAGAGTCTTCACAAAGACTGCAGAGTCCCTTCAGCTCAGCGTCAACAAAGACAGGAGTTTCCGAGGACCTCGCGGCAACGTTTGCCAGGAGCGGTCTTTCAAGTCTTGGGGGATGCGGGGTTTGGAGATCGATCGATGCTCTTAAGGTTTTGGAAACCTTACGCGACCATCGAACGATCTCCAAAGGATTGCCCCATGTCACAAACCTGCAGGGCAGAGCAAGAAAAGATACGACCCAAACCCTCAACCCCTTAAGGCCTAAACTATAAAAACCTCAAGCCCTAAAGCCCGAAGGCCTAACCAAGAACTCGAAAACAACCCTAAACGAAACCCCTAAGCCTAAATCCTAAAACCTCTAAATACGGTCGATGGTTCAAATCCTGCATTACCCATAAACAGGAATATACCATAATTCCCGCAGTTTAGAGCCCTTGAGGCAACGCAGGATTTATATCATGAATCATGAACAGTAGAACCCCGAACCTCAGCCCCGTAAAACCTAAGTCCCGAAATCCTGAAGCCTGTACTCACTAAAAGCCCTAACCCCGAGCCCTGAACCCCAAACCCCCCTATATAACCAGGAACAACCCTAAACCCTAAACCCTGGCTTCTTAGACCTCATCCGGCTCCTCCATGGAAAGCGCATCCTTCAGGACTGCTGCAAGGGTTTCGGGTTTAGGGTTCAGGGTTTAGGGTTTCGGGCTTAGGGTTTAGGGGTTTAGGGCTTGGGGTTTAGGGTTCAGGGTTTAGGTTTAGGGTTTATGGGCTTAGGTTTTGGGTTTAGAGCTGTCTGACTTGTGGCCTAGGGCCACTGCGTGGGGCGTATACGTAGGATTTACAAGTGCTTCTTGCTCCTGGTTTCTCCCTGAGCTCCTGTCTTGCTACAGTGAGAGTGCTGGGAGATCTGCCCTGGCCGAGGACACGAACCTTTCGATGAAGTTGAGCCTATGTTGCGCGAAGAGGCCTAGAGCTTTTGAGCTTATGTCTCCTAACCTCTATTAGGGCTGAGGGCTGAGGCAGTTTGGTTGATTTGTTGTGGAGCCTCCGAGACAAAATCCTCTCAAAACCCCGGACCCACGAGCCCTCGACCCCCAAAACGAAGCAAACCCTAAACCCTAAACCCTAAACACTGGTTAGGGCAGCTATTCATTGATACTCCTTGCATACACGAAAAGCTTCCTTGAGCAAGGAGAACCCAGGAGCAGGTAGCCGAGAACTCTTAATTTCCCGAAAAGCCCCATGAACTCGAAGCTCTAACCCGAACCCTCCGGGTACTATATAGGGCCCTAGGGGCTCTATAGTACCCTCTAAAGTATGTACCCGGGAGGGGTTAGGGTAACTATAGATCAAAACCGGAAGACCTAGAACACCTCTTCGAAGCCCCTATTAAAACCAAAACAGCACATTTCAATCCATCCAGGAGTCCTTGGAGAGCATCTCTGCGACTTTGGCAGAGCTCTTCGCATTCGCAACGCTTGCTTAGGCGTCTTTCAAAGGCTTCTTAAGGCCTCTTTCAAGGGTTTAGGGTTTAGGGTTTAGGGTTCAGGGTTTAGGGTTCAGGGTTTAGGGTTCTACAAGGGTTCTACACGGGCTCTTTCGTCTGCTTGTAGGGCTCAGGGTCCCAGGCGAAGGCTCAGGGTCTAGGGCTTATAGGGCTTAGGGGCTTATAGGGTGTAGGGCTTAAGGCTTATAGGGCTTAGGGTTTAGGGCTTAGGGTTTATAAAGCTTAGGGCTTATGGGGTTTAGGGTTTAGGGCCTGTCATGAACTTAGAGGTTTCAGTTGTTCGGGTTGGGGGATTCTGGGGGGGCTCTGGGGGCCTGTCTTTGAGCGGCGGCGATGCAAGGCGTCACGAGCCAGAGCCAGGCCGAAGCCCCCGAAGCCCAAAACCCCCTCACGAAGCTGTGCATACACTTCATGTCATGTAGGGGCCTTATAATAGTTAGAGTAGGGTTTTGCGTGGTATAGTATGCTAACAATTATAATCAGGAACCCCCCACAATAGTTTTGGTAATGATTTAGGCCCCCTATATCAGACTTTGCGTTTTCTCCTGAATGGAGTTCCGCTCGGGTTCGCAGGCATTTTGTAAGGGCTCCAACGCGGGCTTCCTAGTCTCGAGGGTATCTTGCCTTGACCCCAAACCCGAGGTCCACACCCCGTCTCCAGGGACTGAGAAAGGTTCTATCAGGTTTGATCAGGAGTTTCGGGGGTCAAAAGATTGTATTTTGGTGGTTGGGTTTAGGATAGTAGTGGCGACTTCTGGTAATGTTGGTTAGTGATAAGTGACATATGTGATGGTTGTGGGTCCTTGTTCTCTACCAAAACCCTAAATCCCTGTAAGAACCAACACCCTAGTCCCCAAACGCCGATAAACCCCCAAAGCACCAACTCACAAAAACCTTCAGCCCTATAGCTCCCGAAACCCCAAATCCCCAAACTCTAAACCCCAAGACCCTAAACCCAAAATCCCGAAACCTTAGACCCCAAGAGTCTTCAGGTACTCCATACCTTAACCCACCAGAAACGACTTTTTTGTAGGGTCCCTATACATCCCATATTAGGGTTTCGAATTTTACCAGCCTCGACCCCAAACAGCAAGTGGGAGACAAATGGGAGACAAGTGGGAGACAAATGAATAGCGGTTTTTAGAGTAGTGCCGTGAGAAATCCAAATGAGCATTGGAGAATCCTTTTCTATTAAGCAAATCAAGAACCCCTCAGCTAAAGCTGTTTGGGGAATAAGTAGCTACAAAACAGTGGGTTTGGGTAGGTTGGGGTAGCTCCTCAAGCTCCTCGCCTCAGGTCATGAACCGGAAAAAACTTAGACTCTGGCTTTTTGAGGCTTCTGCCTCGCCCTTCTTAGAGTTTAGGGTTTTATAAGGCCTAAACCCTAAACCCCAAGAAGGGCTAGGTAGAACCCGCAAACAGTTTAGGGTCTAGGGAGTCTCCTTCACTCATAAGCCCCGAGCAAACAACCCAAACTCCCACTCCAGGATGCCTTGATGATCCAGGACTCTTCCTTTTCACGATGTAAGGGACCCCAAAATCAGAGGTTCCTGGTGTAGGGTTCAGGGTTTTAGGGTTTTCGGGGTTGAGAGAACCCCTGAAATCCCAACTTCGCCAAAAGCCCAGCTAAGCCAGAATTTGCTAAACCTGCTAAGCCGCACAAAGCCCACTGCTAAAGCCCCTCATCAGCCTGAAACCATACAGCCTCAAACCCCAAATCCTAAAGCCTCACTCCTTGATTTAGGGCACCAGGAGTCCTATTCCACAAACCTTTGTAATATCCCTCAAGCCCAGTAAAAAACCCCCAGTCTCCACGAAACCCTTGTAGCAAGAAGCCTAAACTTAGAGCCACAACTAAGAGGGTTTGGGCTTAGGGCGT
The DNA here is from genome assembly GCA_905221635.1 of Symbiodinium sp. CCMP2456. Lineage (NCBI taxonomy): Eukaryota > Dinophyceae > Suessiales > Symbiodiniaceae > Symbiodinium > Symbiodinium sp. CCMP2456. Next base: position 111,735 of record CAJNDV010035730.1, read on the forward strand.
TTGCCGGAACCTAAAACAGGATAATGTAGGTGCCTCAATAATTAAGAACAGGGTTTTGGGGCCTATTATACCATAATCAGGATAAGGAATCCCCCTAAAATAGTATGGGTAATTCTTTAACCCCCTATATTCGGTTTCTGCGCCGATGTAAGCCGAACCAACCTCCCGCCACCCCCTGCTCCCCAAAGGCTCCATGTACCAACATGGTAGATACTAAGGCCTTAAAGGGGTCTCTATATAGGTACTTCAAGGCCTAAGTATGTAGTATATGGGTACATGGGTGGTTGTCAAAATTATGGTCCCTTTTGGGGTCCTTTTTTTAAATACGGCACCTATTATTTAGGGTACCCCAAATGGGACCATAATTTTGACAACTACCCATATGGGCACATGGAGCCTTAGGGTTCTTGGTCCCCCGGATGCCCAAGCAGGAGCCTGGGCCTCTGCGACGGAGGCCTTCAGCAGCTCCACCTGGTTAATGAAGGAATTAGAATAGGGTTTTGGGGGGTTCCTTTAAAGGGTTACTATAAAGGGTTCTATAAGGGCTACTATAAGGGTTTTAGGGTTTAGGGGCCTTAATAATTAGAATAGGGCATTGGGGCTAACTATACTATAATCATAAGAAGGAACCCCAAAATAATACGGGTAATTGTTGAAGCCCCTATATTAGGTAAAGGATTGCAAGCTATAGGGGCCTCGCGTTTCAGCAAGGGTGATGCATTCTAGTTTTTCTTCAGAGCTCTACGGGATGCGACGGGAATGATGGTGACGATGACGATGACGGTGCGGGCGATTGAGGCGGTAAGGATGAGGATGAGGAGGATGAGGATGA
>CAJNDV010035732.1:0-15060 GCA_905221635.1 Symbiodinium sp. CCMP2456
CTCTGAATTAGGGTCCCTTTTTAAGTCCTCTTACAAAAAGGACCCTAATAAGGGACCCTAGTTTAGAGAACTACCCTGATGCAGTGCGGGTCCGCCGATAAAGAATGGGAACCCTCATCACCGGAACCCTAGCACTAGCCTAAACTGCCATTGAAAAAACCTCACTGCAGGGGTTTAGGGTTTAGGGTTTAGGGATAGCAGGGCCTGAATATAAGCCCCAGACTCGGGCTTATAGGGCTCCTATAGAAAGACTAGGTTGTTGCTATTCCGTTGAGTTGAGCCCGACTGTTGAGGTGCCGGCGTTCGCTGTTGTCGCTTCGGACGAGAGCCGTACCTGCACACAAGGGCTACAACTACACGACCTAGTGCCCTTTTGAGTTTTCTTGGTGGAAGAAACAGAACAAATGCATGTAAAATCAAGCAGACACACACACACACATCAGTGGTCGCGTGTATCACATCGTATGCTGGGCATTGAAAACAGAGTCGTCACGGAACTGTGGCTCTAAGAGTAAAAGCAAGACGAAGACCAGCAGCAGCAACAATTCTGAGACCTTGCTCCTGATGCTTGGTTTTTCGTGATAAAGGCTCAACAAGTCTCGCTGACATCGCATGGCGCACTGCACAGAGCTCCGTCAATGTGGGCAAACCACATTCCGACCTCGGACACACTTCCCTAAACCCTAAACCCTAAACCCTAAACCCGAAACCCTCCTGCCCGGAACTGCACGAGCACGGGTCCCCATTATCAATTTTAGGGTTTAGGGTTTAGGGTTTAGGGTTTAGGGTTTAGGGTTTAGGGTTTAGGGTTTAGGGTTTAGGGTTTAGGTAGCTTTGTGGAAAAAAGGAGTTTGCCCATAGAGTTGCTTACGTTACGAAGGCATCCTGACTAAGACATGCTGCGCAACTAGAGGCTACTTGGCTCTCCGTGCGACAACACGGGATCCACATTACCCTAAACCCTAAACCCTAAACCCCAAACCCTAAACCCTAAACCGTACTACTCTTCGTTTGATGGTCGGTGATGGCTCTGTGCAAGGCCCTAGAGCCTGAACTCATTCCTGATGAGGAGGGTCTAGGGTCCAGCGGCTGCCGACAATTAGGGTTTAGGGCTTTTGTTTTAAAACGGCCCCATAGCATTTAGGGCCTGGGGTTTAAAAAGGCCCCGTAGGGTTTAGGGCGTAGGGCAAGGCCCCATAGGCTCTATGACCTTGGGTTTAAAAAGGCCCCAAACCCCTTGCCGAAGCTTTAAGTATCAAAAGTATCTTAAACCCAAACACCTAAAGCTACTAATTAAGCCTGGCCTGGTGAACACCCAAACCTTCCAAGCGCTACACTCAACTCTAGACTGTAGGCTTTTGTTTTTGAGGGCCCTTTCGGTGTCAGAAGCGATGCGTCTTCCAAGCTTATGTTGGGCAGGCTTTTGGTCCACCTTCAGCCCTCGAACACCTCTCACTTGGCTTCCCTGAGGCTTTAGGGTTTGGGGTTTGTTTTGGGGATTTAGGGCTTAGAGCTTAGGGTTCAGGGTTTAGGGATGTTTTTTGAGGGGGTTAGGCTTTAGGGTCTAGGGTGCTTTTGGGGGTGGTTACTTGGAGGCCCAGGGGACTTAGTAAGTAGGTCATAAGTAGAGTTATAAGTATCCTAACTGGAGTTACCCCAATTATGACCCTACTTATAACCGACTTACTAAGTCCCCTGGGCCTCCAAGTAGACCCTAAACCCCAAACCCCAAACCCTAAACCCTAAACCCCTATATAGAACAATCATAGTAGGGATTAGATCTGTATCGCTGCAATGGCCATGACCTGTCGCACCACGCCACCATGGCCGAGAGTCTAGCGAGATTTTGAGGATCTCCTCATTCACCTCCGCGAAAAGAAGCCCTAAACCTCTACTCGTATAGGTTTAGGTTTGGGTTTGGGGGTTTAGGATTTATGATTTAGGGTTTAGGGTTTAGGGTTTAGGGTTTAGGGTTTGGGGTTTAGGGTTTAGGGTTTAGGTTTCAAGGTTTAGGGCTTAGGGTTCAGGGCTAAATCCCGGAAGGCCTAAAACAACAACATGCCCAACAAAAGAAGCTGAACACCGCTCAGTAGGATTTGCAGGTATGCGAGATTGTTCGTATGAAGGGAACTGTAAAAAAGGATACTGTTACGAACTACACCGACCTCTGCGTTCAGCCCTCCACCCGATAACCCCCGAACCCCAAACCCCAAAGCCCTGAGCCGTAAACCCGAACTGCCTGAACCCCAGAGCCCCAACCCTAAACCCTAAAACCTAAACCCTAAACCCTAAGCCCTAAACCCTAAACCCTAAACCCTAAACCCTAAGCCCTAAGCCCTCCCACACAACTGGTTGATCTTCCTGGGAGGATCGCACAGTCAAGTCCACGTTCAGGATTGCATCGGAGGTCGGGTTTAGGATTACAGGAGGTGTTTAGATGTGGTTGTAGGGTCTAGGGTTTAGAGGATCGCAGTATACAACAAAAATCCTGAAGCAAATCCGAAGCCCGAAACCCATGAACCCGAAACCCTGAAGCTTTCCGGCTTGGAGTTGGGGTTTAGGGTTTAGGCTTTAGGGATTAGGGTTTGAGATTTAGGCTTTCGGGTTTAGGGATCGGGTTTAGGGTGTGGGGTTTGCTTTGGCCTTACCTCCCCAACCAGGCGCCTTAGCCGTGGAGGGCTGAAAGCTGTCCTGTTTGACCTTGGCAGCGTAGGACACGCTGTTTAGGGTTTAGGGTTTAGGGTTTCGGAGAGCTTTTCCAGCGGTTTTGGGATTTAGGGTTTAGGGTTTAGGGTTTAGGGGTTTGGGGTTTAGGGGTTTAGGGTTCCATGGTCTCTACAAGCATGTTATCAAGAGCAGTTTGGTGGTCTATGATACTATAGGTATATAGTGACTTTAAGGGGGTGCTACTGCTGTCGTGTCGGACCCCCTACAACCCTAAACCCTACGCCCAACGCATATATCAGAATTCAGTTTTACAGTGAAGAACTCTGTCCGCTTGCTTCCTCCACGCAAGGAAGCAAATAAAGGACATCTGGACTTAACTTCGGCTTAGGAGCCTGACAAAAGAGCCCTGATAATGTAGGAACCTGATTAAGAAACCCTGGCCCTATACCCCCAATATGTTAGGGTTCATATTAAGAACCCTAATAAAGGCCCAGGGTTTCTTAATCAGGTTCCTACATTAGTAAATTAAGCCATCAATTTCCAAGCAAGCAGACTCGGTCAGATTGTGCGGTCCATCAAGAAGCGCGCACCCCAAATCACCCAATAACCAAGCCCACAATGGAAGAATGGCAAACACAGGGAGCTTCACGACATCTAAAATTTGGCTTTAGCGAGCACACTCATGATAAAGGCACGTAAAAGGAGCCCTCTCACTCAATTCCAAGACGGAACAAGAGACCCCCCTTACCACAAAAGTCAAAGTTCGCTCAAGTCCGAACGCTAAACCCCTTAGGATAAACACACCCGCACACACACACACACTCCCCTAAACCCTAAACCCTAAACCCCTAAACCCCTAAACCCTAAACCAAGAATAGTGAAACAAGGGCCTCTCCGTAGCAGAAGCGCACAACCTTGGCATTGAGGAGCTTGGGGATTGGCGGGAGTGTAGGGTTTAGGGTTTATGGGCGCTGTAAGGGTTGCATCAAAGGTCTAGGGTTTAGGATTTAGGGTTTACGGTTTAGGGTTTAAGGGTTGCAAAAGGGCTTTCTATCAGCTCCTCTAAGCGATCTATGCGGGGTGTAATGACGGCTTCCGGGTTTGTGGCTTTTTCTGTTTACTCAAGGGCCCAGCAGACCCTACGTTCAAGAATCTTCTTTGAATTGCAACGATTCATGAACATACTTTGACATGTCTCGCCGAACCCTAGATCCTACCTGTAACCCTGAAGCCGAAACCCTAGACCCTATAGAGTCCTTCTAGAACCCCTGTAAATTCCTGGGAGAGCCCTTCTAGAACACCTTGTGGAGGAGACTTAATGATTCGAAAAGGGCTTTGGAATATAGTAGCGCAAAATTGCAACAAAATACCTGGGGAATATGATTACTGATGGTCCACTGATGATTAACACCCCTAAACCCTAAGCCCCCTATTCTGCAATGACTACAAGCCTCCTTGGGCGAGAGACAAACGAGGGCTGTGCGTTTCAAAAAATCTCGTCCAAAGCCCTGCCTGTAGGGGCTCATAAAGGGTTTAGGAGTGACTAAAGGTTCTTTCAGCAGGGTAATAAAAAGGCTCTAGGCTTTAGGGATCAGGGTGTAAGGCAACCATTTAGGGTTTGGGGATCAAGTAGGCTCGTTTCTTGAGCGCCTGTCTGCGGCGCCTGGAGTAAGCAAGGGTTTACGGCAGGGTCAAGGTCAGGGTTTTTAGGGTTTTGAAACACTGAACCCTAAACCCTAAACCCTGAACCTTAACCGTTTAGGTTCTGGGTTGAGGGCTTTCCAAAACCCTAAACCCTAAACCTGAATCGTTTAGGGTTTTGGGTTTTGGGTTTTCCTAAACCCCAAACCCCAAACCCCTAAACCCTAAACCCCTAAACTCTAAACCCTATAAGCCCCTAAATCCGAAACCAACCCGTGCGCAAGGCCCAAAACTCCAAAAAACCCAAACCCTGCCAGCCAGTCAGGGCCCCCACGTAGTCCACAGCTTCGTGGCTCGCCTGTCCCGCTTGAGGGTTTGGGGGCTTAGGGTTTAGGGTTCAGGGGTTTAGGGTTTAGGGTTAGGGTTTTGGGTTTAGGATACCCTACACCCTAAACTTGGGTTTAGGGTCTAGGGACATGCATTGGGAACACAGGAAGCCTGGGCATTGTTGGGGCGGCTCAGCGCGCAGGACTTTAGGCTACAGCTTTTGAAAGTCGGGGGCTTTTTCGGGAACCTGTGAATGCTAACTTGCCACGCCTTGCCTAACAAGACCCAACTTGCTGTACTTAGTTTAGGGTTTAGGGTTTAGGGTTTAGCGTGCTGTAAGCCCCAAGCCTGTAACCTCTGCCGCCACAAAAAGAGCTTGAACCTTGGACCCAAAACATCCTCAAAGGCTCAGCACCATTTAAAGAACCTTGATTATGGAACCCTTACATTTAGAACCCCAAACCCGAAACCCGCAACCCAAGACTCTGAACCCTAAACCCTAAACCCCAAACCCCAAACCCTAAACCCTCAACCCTTCACCCGAAGCCCACGCACATCCCGTCCGCACCTGATGGAAATCCAGCTCGGCTTGCCCATCCTGCAGAGGACTTCTAAACCAACACAGAGGCTTAGGGTCTAGGGCTCGGGAACTAAAAGCAGCACGTCGCTTTGCTGCATATTCTAGTTTAATAAGGGTGTTCGGTTTAGGGTTTCGGAATAATTGGTACATCGCACTGGTGCATATTCTACTGTAGTAAACTAGAAGAAAGACGCAACCCCAAGGGATAAGAGTCAAGCGTTCCGTTGAGTTTAGGCTTTGGGATTTCGGGTTTGATATTTACGACTTGGACTGCAGGCTCCGGAAGTGAGGATGTTTTGGCTTGGGAGTTTAGAGTTTAGGGTTTAGGGTTTTAGGGTGTAGGGTTCAGGGTTCAGGATTTCGGGTCGGGGGTGGAGGGTTCGCAGTGGAGGGTGACTTCCAAACATTGAGAAGGCAAGTCGTCAGAAACAGACCTCCCTAACCCCGAGATTGGCCCTGAAAGAAGCCTATACCCAAAGAAGAGCGACTCAAGACAAACCCCAAACCATACAAAAACACTAGATAGTCGCCCCGAAAAATTATGACATGTGGGCTCCTTATGATTATTACACTGCAACACCCTGGGCCCTGAACAGCCCCTATAACAAGAGAAGAACGGCCGAAGGGGCGTCTCCGGATGAAAAATCACCGATCCCAAACTCCGTATGGGCACGCCCTGATATATTCCGGGCTTGGGGCTTAGGCGGATTTTGGAGTATTTTGGAGCTTGGGGCTTAAAAAGATGCAGGGGTTAGGCGATGAGGCTTAGAGGCTTAGAGCCTCAAGAGCCCTTTAAAGAGCCCCCTGAAAAACAGGACAGAGCCCAGAAAAACAAGCGCTTTGTCACCCTAGACCCTAAACCCTAAACCCTAAACCCTGAACCCTGAACCCTAAACCCTAAACCCTAAACCCTAAACTCTAAACCCTAAACCCTAAACCCTTTACAACCTTGTCCTGGAGGCGCTTCGCGAGTGTCTCTGAGTGGGCCGCCAGAACCTGCCGTGGCTTCGGCTTCAAGCCTCTACGGGTTTAGGGTTTAGGGTTTAGGGTTTAGGGTTTAGGGTTTAGGGTTTAGGGTTTAGGGTTTAGGGTTTAGGGTTTAGGGTTTAGTGTTCAGGGTTACGGACTTCTTGTCAACATTCCCCGAGAGCCCAATACCCCTTAATAAAGGAATGTACCTTAAATCAAAAATATTCAGACCCCTATTATTTTAGGTATATTCCTTATATGAGGGGTATTGGGCTCTCTGGGTGATCTGCAGAGAGAGGTCCCTAAACCCTAAACCCTAAACCCTAAACCCTAAACCCTAAACCCTAAGCCCTAAACCCTAAACCCTAAACCCTAAACCCTAAACCTTAAACCCTGAAGGTCATGGTCTTCCGGGAGAGGAGCTTTCCCCCTCCGTGTGTGGGCCGGGTACATGGAGCCTGGGAGTTTCCCTCTGCCATAATATAGGGCCTAGGGTTTAGGGTTTAGGGTATAGGGGCCTTATTAAGTAGAACAGGGTTTTGGGGCCGATGATTACTATAAGTATAATAAGGAACCCCCAAAATTAGTATAGGTAATGATTGAGGCCCCTACATTATCTTCCTGCCTGCGCCTCCGAAACCCAGCGCCCAGATCGTCTTTCTGCGAGGCGGGCTTCCTCCAAAGCAGCATGGACCTCTGTTCGAGCAAGGAGGCTGGTGATCACTTTATGCTTGGCAAGAGGGCTCCAGTTGCCTAGATAAACGGGATACTGTGTTACATGTTCTATGGTTAGTAACCTACTGTTCAAGTAATTAACTGGCGTGCTAGGGTTGGCTTCGTGATGTTTCATGGTGCTTCCAGTCTGCCTTGAGTTAGGACCCGGACCACGACAAAAAATGTTGAGCAATTGCCGAACATGCCTGTAGTCTCCATTGTAGTTCCTTTTTTGGGGATACCTTATAAAATCCTTAATATATAATTGGTTGAACCAAAAAAAGGAACTACAATGGAGACTATAGGTGGGCTTCTGGGTCGACTGGCGTAGAGCTTAATTTTGTGGGTTGGACGGATCGGGGCCCAGCCTTGTACCTTTCAGGGAGCAGCGCACATTCACCTTTATCAAACCTTTGGAGTTGGAGTTCAGGGCTGGTTCCGTCTTGTTTGTTTGGTTTGGGGTTCATCTCAGTGGTGGAGCAAGTATACCCTTTGATTTTTGTTGGGTACTGTCATCCCTATACAGCCGCCTCTAAGGTTAAGCTTTAGTCAGTTCCCTTATAGGCAGCCGGGCAAGTAAGGTCCAGTCTCGCAGAGAAGATCCCAGTAAATCGATTCACACAGAAACATTTCGTAAATCAGATCAAAGAGACTCTAGCGTGGTGCTTGCTGGAAAGTGCCTGATAAGTGGTCGCCCCGAAGCCCTACATCTCTTTCCATTGTTCATCTGGAAGCGGCACTTTGACATACACTATTTCGAAAAGCATTGAAAGCCCTCACAAGCAGGCATGGCTCATGGAGGCACTGGGCTGCTGTGGCTGTGCCAGTGCTCAAGGTTTTGGGTTGGTGCTTACAGAATAAGCAGTGGAGGCTTGGATGCGGGGTATGCCAAAGCCCTGTTCTAATATTAAGGCCCCGATATTAGTCTTCTGCACTGCAGGCTGGTTCGCCTTTCAATCCAGATGTGGAAGCCTAAGCAACTACCACTATTCTTGCTTAGAGTTCCTTACTGCAACTATACTTTAACATACCCCCCAAACCCTATTCCATTTTTTCAGGGCTCTCATATTATTTGTGCTAGCGGTCTTGGAAATCAGTCGATCCCCCTCTTGTCAGCAGCACATCCTGGGCATCGGGAGCAGATCTGGGGTGGGGCCCCAAACTTCTTCACCACCGGGCCTTGTGATACAGAGAACTAGCGAAGCAAACCCTGTTTCTGCGACTCCACGCCGTAAATGCGCAACATCCGGAATCTTTGTATGGATCCCCAACCCAAACTTGCCAGACCTGCCCACCTGCAGACGCCGGGAGCCGCGGGGCAGGGCTTCGCAGCGCTTCACAGACCCTAAACCCTAAACCCCAAACCCGTAAACCCTCAACCGTAAACAAAAACAGAATTGCAGAGGGGCGGTTCAGAGCTGGTCGGTGGGCCTTATAGTGCTTATAGGGTCTACAGCGGTTTGGGTTTAGGGTTTTTGGTTCAGGGTTTAGGGTTCTTGAACGGGCTGAGAGAGCTTAGTTAGAGGGGTTGCAGGGTTTGGCCCTGATAGGTTTTTGGGTATCCCTAAACCCTAAGCCCTAAACCCTAAACTTAAACCCCAGACCTGACATAGAAGGACCCCCTTATCGTCACAGCCAAACTAGTGAACCCTGATTTTTGAAATAAAATCCGCTTCTTTCTGAGACCCAGGTCTTCCAAACCAAACCTTAATTGAGGAAACCCTAAACCCTGAGCACTAAACCTCAAATCATATTCAATGGGTTCCTACTATGGTTTAAGGTCCATTCCAATCAATGAAGAGACCTTAAATCACGTATAGATATACATAAATATAAAGATAAATATACATAATATATATATATATATATAGATATATATATATATATATATCACGGGTTGCTACTGTGATGTGTAGGGTCTATTCCGGAGTGCAAGGGTTTTGAAGTCTCTGGGGAACCCCCCCTGTGAGGCCCTGCAGGGCAAAGGGTCCGCTCAACGGCCGAACCCTCGCAGTCCATAGGGGTTTAGGCATTTAGGGTTTAAGGCTTAGGGTTCGGTTTAGGCATTTAGGGTTTAAGGCCTAGGGTTCGGTTTAGGCATTTAGGGTTTAAAGCTTAGGGTTCGGTTTAGGGTTTAGGGTTCGGTTTAGGGTTAGGGGGAATGTAGGATTGATGAGGCGTCTTGCTTGTATGATCATGCTTGTGTTGATCATGAGCACCTTGGCCGTGAACTCTTGGTTTTTCCGCGGTCTGCCCGGCCTGAACATCGCCCTCAAGGAGCTGGCCACCTGCCTCCTGCAGCAGCTCGACCTTCTGGACAACAAGTGGCTACCCCACCAGTTCCTTCTACTATGCCGGGCTTACTGGGGGTTGGCTCCGGGATACCTTGTAAGAGCCTTAATTTATAATTGGTTAAACCAAAAAAAAGGAACTACAACGGAGACCATAGGTGAAGCCTAAACCCTAAACCAGTCAAGTCCAAACCGTGTCGTCCAGACCGGATCGCCCCAAGAAGGCTCATGGCTTCGCCCGCACCACCCAAAGGAGGATGCTTTGCCCATCATAAGGATTTCGGGTTTAGGGCTTAGGGTTACGAGAGTTTGGGGTTTAGGGCTTCGGGATAACAAGAATTCCTCATATAGAAACCCTACGTTCTACTATACAGGTACGTTGGACCTTTGGGCCAGTCACCCTAGTGTAAACTCCCAAACCCTGAAGCCCTGAACTCTGATCCCTGAACCTTAACACAGGGGCCTTAATAGTTAGAGTAGGGTTTGGGGTATATACGATACCATAGCTTTACGAAGGAACCCCTAAAACCCTATTCTGATTATTGAGGCCCCTACATTACCCCTAATCCAGCCTAAGATTTACACCCCCTTGCGATTTCAGTTTTACTGTTGAGCCGCCCTAAACCCCGAATCCTGCAGCTCAAACCCCCCGAGCCCCACGCACTGAACCTTTACATTGCTTTGAACCCCAAGCCAAGCAATCGCTGAATTTCATCCATAAGCCCTATCGACCTTGAACCCTAAACCCTAAAACCCAAACCCCTAAACCCTAAACCCTGAACCCTAAACCCTAAACCCTAGACCCCTAACCAGCGGACTCGCCACTTGAAGCTCTTCTCGCCTCCCAAGGCCGTGACACTCCTTTCGGCATGGGGCAGGTCTGGGCGAGTTGTACTGAACTGGTGACTGTAAGGGTGGTTTCAAGGGGCACGGTAAGGGTTACTAGAGGACGCACTATGAGGGTTACTGTAAGGGTAATTGTGAGGGGCACTATAATTATGAGGGGCAGGTCTGGCGAAGTCCTTTCGTCGGAGTTGCACAGGGTTACAACATAACGTACAAGGGATAGGCAAAACTAGAGACTACTGCATTAGGGCTTCCTAGTATAGTTAGAGTGCTTTCTCACAAAGGCCCTTTAGATTATATACATTGATCACTACTTGGGTCGTAACTAGGGCTCATTAGGGTCCCAGGCCACTGGCTGGAAGCCCGAATCGCTTTCTTGGAAGGGTGTCGCTGACATTCCCTAAACCCTAAACCCTAGGAACCCTAGGCCCTAAACCCGTAAACCCTAAACCCTAGAACCTAAAACCTTTAAACCCTAAACCGTAAAAGGAGCCTATTCAAGCTATGGCAAAGGCCGGATTGCAAACCCAGGGAGACTTGGAGCGGAAGGGTAAAACCCTAAACCCTAAACCCTAAACTCCTCAAAAGGCGCCTGACATTCTCTGGCTTTTGGTGAGCTCGGCAGAGCCTAAACCCTAAACTACTAAACCTTAAACCCTAAATCTACTAAACCCTGAACCCTAAACTACTGAACCGGAAATCCTAGACTACTTCACCCCAAACCCTAAACCCTATAAACCTTAAAAACCCTAAACCCTAAACTACTAAACCCTAAACCCTAAACTACTAAACTACTAAACCCTAAACCGTAGACTACTAAACCCTAAACCCTAAACTACTAAACCCAAAACCCTAGACTACTAAACCCCAAACCCTAAACCCTATAAACCTTAAACACCATAAACCCTAAACTACTAAACCCTAAACCCTAAACTACTAAACTACTAAACCCTAAACCGTAAACTACTAAACCCTAAGCCCTAAACCCTATAAACCTGAAGCCCTAAACCCATAAAGCGCAGGGCGGAGGCTGCAGGATTAAAGCGATCAGTGGCTCTGTCAAGCCTAAATAAGTACCCAGACTATTGTGGCGGTTTTTTATTGTAGTTATAGTAGAATATACCCCAAAACGCATTCTAATGATTAAGGCCCCTATATTATTCGGGTGTCTCAGTCAAGACAAAGCTTGAAGCGTTCCTCTAAGCCTTCCCCGGTTTAGGGTTTAGGTTTCCTACAAGGCCTGACAGTTATTACGACAAGGATCTAAACTTACAACAAGCGCCAACCGATGGAGCGCATGCTGTGCCAGTTCCCTGCCTTGGCAGGCTGCAAGCACTGAACCCGAGTGCTTTCGAGGTGCGCTGCATGTCGGGATGGATTTATGTCAACATTACTGCAATCGGCTGCCTCGTGCATGAAACAGCACAGCCTAATGCCTTAACTTATGACGCGCAATAAGGAATATACCATATTTCCCATAGTTCAGGGTCCTTAAGGTAGTGCAGGATTTATACCATCAACAGTAGACTATACCCCGAAACCCTATTCGAATTGTTAAGGCTCTTGTTTTAGAGTCTTTGAGGCTAGTGTACAGCTCAACTGTAAGGAATGTGTGCCCGTTGGACTGTTGGTGACGTCGTCTGGCAGACCCGTACTGCCCGAGCCCCAAAATGTAATAGGGTTTAGGGTTTAGGGCAACATGGTAGTAAATCCCAACCTCGCAACCCTGCACCCCATTTCTCAGGCAGTCAGCAGCGTCCTGCTTCAAGAAGGCTGGGAATTGTATGTCAAACCCCAAGCTGTCGAGTCCAGCTTGTGAATTTCGTTTCCACTCTCCGAACACGGGTTTAGGGTTGAAGCCCTACGTTCTGCTATATGGGTGCTTTGGACCGTTTGGGTAAGTCAGGTGGCCTGCCCATGTGTGCAGAACACGAAAAGCCAAAAAGTTATAATGTAGTGGCCTGAATAATTAGAATAGGATTTTGGGGCTCCTTTATAGCATTATTCTAATATGGACCCCCCCAAACACAAAATAGTATAGGCAGTTTTTTAGGCCCCTGACCTTACCATGTAGTACCAAGAACCTTCGATCCGAATCTCAACCTTCGCCGCTTCGCTTGAACATGCTTCGAAACAAACAGCAACAAACGGGGTGTAGGGTTTAGGGTTAGGGTTTAGGGTTTAGGGAACTTCCAAACAAACAGCCACAAACGGGGTTTAGGGTTTAGGGTCACACAACCTTGAACCATTTTTGGTCTACCCCAAGCCCAAAGATACACCCTACCTATACTATTTTTTTTTTGGGGGGGGGGCCTTATTATAAGCATAGTATAATACAACCCAAAACCCTATTCTAATTATTAAGGCCCCGATATAGTTATCCTTCGTGGCCTGATGCCGGCACATCGGCGGTCTCCATGTTTGTGGCATCGAGGTCTTATATCAGACAGTATGATCTGGACGAGCTTGAGGGTTCGGTGTGTAAGACTCAGATTCCGATGGATCTCCGGATCGCACAGAATTAGTATAGAGCCTAAATAATGACCTATACTGTACTATTTTGGGGGTTCCTTATTATAATTGTAGTATAATGGGCCCCAAAACCCGATTCTAATTTTTCGGGCCCCTATATTAGGCTTCGAAGCGCGACGAGAGGGCCAAGGGATCCGGCTGTTATGGGGGCCGGAGTAATTATCAATGATATATCCCTAATAGTTTCAATGGAGTTGCAGTAGCCATTAGTTGTGGAACCCCCCAAAACCTGTCATCCTCATGATAAAGGCCCAACATATTTCAGGTCAGGTCCACAACCTTTCCCTGGCAGTGTAGAAAACTGCCTGTGCTTTCTAGTGGAGCTACAGTTACACCTTCTTTTCTCGGCGGCATGTGTAGCCCTAAACCCTAAACCCTAAACCCTAAACCCTAAACCCTAAACCCTAAACCCTAAACCGGACCCTGATCCCAAACCTGTTCAGCGTAAGGTGGTACCCAGCGGCACCGAGGGAGCGGAGCTTGCGGCTCTGTGCGCCGCCGAATTGTTGCATTACGTAGCTTGGCTGTTTAGGGTTTAGGGTTTAGGGTTTAGGGTTTAGGGTTTAGGGTTTAGGGTGGCTGGGTTGCGCTGCCTTGCTGTGTCGGCCACCACAGATCGTAGCAAGCCGGCATAGTATGGGGGTTTAGGGCTTAGGTTTAGGGTTTCGAGGGCCCTATAGGGGACAAACAGACGGTTATGGCATCCCAGCGTGTAGGGTTTCGACTTAAGAGTTCCTAATCGTCCCCCTGATAAGTATACTAAGTATACCGTGAGAGACCTGTAAGAACCCTATGTCATATATCTGGTCCCTACAGCCATGCTTGCCTGCATTTGGGCCCCTAGGGCTGCCAGGGCTGTAGGGTTTTGGGGTTCTAGGGCTCATTGTCGGTCTTCGGGCCCTCTATCAGTGTGATGTTGTGATGATATGCTACTAAACAGGTGGGTTTTTGTTGACAGGTCTGGGTACACGGTTTGGGGTTTAGTGTCTAGACGTTAGCTTCTGGGTGTAGGCATTAGGGGTTCGGCGTTTATTTCGAGTCAAATCACGGCTCTGAGGCTCCAGCATTTTCTGCACCTAAACAAGAGACGCAGGCCCTGCATTTGCAGAATTATGGTATAATAGACCCCAAAACCCTGATACAGGGGCCTAAGTAATTACCTATACCATTTTGCGGGCTACTTATCAGAATTATGGTATGATAGACTTTATTAAGGCCGCTAAGCCCTAATCCCATATAGTCTAGTAGCCCTTGTAGAACCCTTTAACGACCCCTTATGAAACCCGATTCTACTTCTTAAGGCCTCTACATTCGGTAAGGCAGGCTGCGGTGGACTAGGCTCTTAAGCTTCAAACCCTGCATCTTCAACTGTAGGGTTTAGGGTTTAGGGTTTAGGCTAAATCCCAAACCCCCCCAGAGCCCCAAACCCGAACCCTCATAAACCCTAAACCCTAAACCCCAAGCCTCACCTAAACCCCAAACCCTAACCCTCATAAACCCTAGACACCTATAAATTTCAATCCCTAAACCCCTATATAGGCATTGAAGCCTAAACCTCAAAACCCTAAACCCCAAACAAACCCTAACCCTGATAAACCCTAAACCCTAATCACCTATAAATTTCAATCCCTAAACCTCTATATGGGGGTTTTTCGAAAATAGGGGACCCTAATATGGTACCCTAAATAATAGGATCCTTATTATAAGGACCCCCAAATAAGGTACCCTAATGTTCGGAAACTCCCATATAGGCATTGAAGCCTAAACCCCGAAAAGCCCCACAGCAAGGACGAGGGAATCCGATGGTGCGAGGAATGCTCGGATGACGTCTTCCGCAAGGCTTTCGTTACGGCTTTACGGTTTAGGGTTTAGGGTTTAGGGTTTTAGGGTTTAGGGTTTATGAGGGTTAGGGTTTACGGTTCAGGGTGTCAGGTTTATGGTTCAGATCTTATTGTGTTTAAGGTTTCAGGGTGTCAGGTTTATGGTTTAGATTTTGTAATGGGGTTTCAGGTTTAGGGTCCAGGGTTTTGGGCTGGGGAGGGATTCGGGTTGAGGGCTGTGGGAGCCGAAGAGTCCCTGGGGAGCCTGAAACCCATCCTGGAATCCCGGTTTCTTCCATAAGGGTTTAGGGTTTAGGGTTTAGGGTTTAGGGTTTAAAATACTTTTCCTGAAACCGCACAGGCACTATAGAGTGCTTGCTTGTTAACGCCTGACGCCCTGTGAAGCCGTTAAAACGAGGGGCCTGAATACATAGTGACGTTGTTCCCTCAGGTTTCCTGATTTCGCCCAGCATCCGGACAATATGCCCCAAAGGCCTATTCTCAGGTTTAGGGTTTAGGGTTTAGGGTTTAGGGTTTAGGGTTTAGGGTTTAGGGTTTAGGGTTTAGGGTTTTAGTTTTTTTAGGGTTTGGGGTGTTAGCTTCTAGGATTTGGGGTTAAGATGCCTCCCAGTATCCCAACCTGCCAAACTAAACCCTAAACTAAACCCCTAAA
>CAJNDV010035733.1:5487-24991 GCA_905221635.1 Symbiodinium sp. CCMP2456
AGCTTGGAAACAGAAAAATTGACAAAAAAAGCCAGAAAATACACAAAAAAGAATTCCAGTCGGAGGTGGCGAACGGCCACGGCCACCAGGCTAGAGTCCAAAAGCCAAGGAAAACAGAAGTGAAACCAGAAAACTAAACAAACAAAACCAGAAAAATAGACAATAAAAATACTCGCTCCATACAGAAACCCCAAAACGAAATACACAGGCTTCTGACTAAAACCTAAACTCTAAACCCCGAACCCTAAACTCTGTGGATCGGATGCTCGGTCTCGGACGAAAGGACTCTTCTCGATGCCACTGCTCTGATGCCATTGCTGCTGAACCTCCACAGCTTGGGTTCCTCCTATAAGAAGCGGAGCAACGTACCCTCCCACCATGCAAAGCCATGGTCTGAATTGTCCAAAAGATTGCGCTACTGGGTTTGGTTCTCTATAAACTGCGACCCGTGAACCTTGTGTCGCTTTTGCTAAACCCTAAGCCAAGGAACGGGCCTAAACCCTAAACCCTAAACCCTAAACCTAGGACAGAATGTAGGTCTCGACGATCTGGCTACAACACCAACACCCCGTACATCCCCGTACACTTCCTGCGCGTCAGCCGAGTTCTTGTGTTGGAGGATTAGTTGGGTCTGAGGGCTTAGGGCCCCTAAACCCTAAACCAGTTCAGGGCTCTGCAGTGAGAGGATTAGTTGGGTCTGAGGGTTTAAGGCCCCTAAACCCTAAAGCAGTTTAGGGCTCTGCAGTGAGTCAATGCAAACACGACAGCCCTGATCTCAACGACGCGACACAGTGAAAATCCCTCGTGGTGACGGCAATCAACCCTAAACCCCAAACCCCTAAACCCTAATCAGGACCCGACAGGTGGTGCTTAAGGCTTATACGGCTTAGGACATGTGGCAGATCAGGGTTGAAAGGTTTAGGGGCAACGTTTCAGAACTCTGGTGCCCTTCGAGGGTTTAAGAGGTTTTGGGTTTTAAGAGGTTTTGGGTTTTGGGTTGAGGGTCTGCAGATCATCAACCTCATCGGGGGACCCTACCAACTAAGCCCACAAAGCTACAAAGCCGCGACGTATGAAACGCAATACCTGATAACGCCTTAAACCCTGTAACTGGTCGTAAACCTTTTCCCTGTAAGGCTAAATCCAAAAATCCTGAAACACTCGAAAAATAACACAACAATGTATAAACACTGCAAGCTTGTCAGCTTCAACGCCTGAAAGAACTAACAGCTCAACATCTTAGTATCCCACCTCTGGCTGGCTGCAGCCTGCCTTTTGAGGGAAGAGAAAGCTGAGCAGGTTGTAGAATTTCCGGCTGAGGGATTCACGGGTTTAGGGTTTGGGGTTAGGATTTCCGGGTTAAGGGCTTAGGGGCTTTATTTTAGGCTTTAGGTTTTATGGTTTAGGGTGTAAGCTCAGCGATGAATGCTCGAGGGGTTTGAGGGGAAGCATAGTGTTAAGGTTTATAGGGGTTCAAGATGTGGGTTGTTCTCAAAATTAGGGTCCCTTTGGGGTCCAAAGAATAGTATGACAAGACGACTCCTAAAATACTGCTCTCAGTGCAGTCTGCATCGCCGAAACATCCAACTTCGGGAACATTTCCGTGGCACTCTGGCCTAATTGCAAAGGGTGGCCATGAGTCACTACCTCCATGAATTCAACAAAAAAAGGGCCATGTCACCCTAAACCCTAAACCCTAAACCCTTAAACCCTAAACCTCACACTGCTTCGTGATTGCAACGACCGAGTCAGCCATGGGAACTCCATACGCGCTGCCTCTCTGGGCTTTGAAAACCCACTGCCACGATGCCAGTGAGTCAAACTTGTCGGGCCAAAGTTATCCCCCCCCTCTTTCGCGGGTTCAAGGCTTGCTTCGGGGTGGCTGCTGGTGCAGGTCTGGGGTCTGCAGCTTGGGCGGTTTAGGGTTAGGGGTTTAGGGTTTAGGGCTCTGCAGTGCTGACGAGCTCTCTAGGGATTTGCACGATCTTGCGGAGTTTCCGGAGGGCCACTATGTGGCTTTCGCCGGATGCCAAGCAAAATTCCAGGTCTCGTTAGGAAGTGAAGAGGAGCTGCGCTCCTGGCTAAGGGTTCAGGATTTAGGGGCCCTGAACCCTAAACTTAGGGCTTAGGGCTTTGAGGTTTAAAACGATTCAACCCCCTAACTCCAGAAACTTGGGCTTCTGATCCCTAAATCAGGACCCTCATGGACCAATGATTACTAACTTCAGACCGGAACTAATCATCATGTACACCAAACACGAACCTAAAATTTCTAATTACTATCCGAGGCCCAATATGATATTATTTAGGGTTTAGGGTTTAGGGTTTAATATGCCAGTACCGAGTTGCTTGGTAGTTGGGACCCAATCCCACGAAGCCCAAATCCGAACCCCTATAGACCCAATCGACAGCACACAAAACCCTAAACCCCTAAACCCCCTAATTAGACCCTTAACCCGAAACCCCAATCCCCTAAAGCCCCAAACCCTAAGCCCTAAATTGCTCCCCGGTAGCCTCGCTCTCACGACCGCTGCAGTTCTTCGCCTCTGCTGGTGCTTCGGGCTCTTGGGACCCTGTCGGGTGTTGTAGCGCTCGAAATTTTTGATTCGAGGAAAATGTCGCTTCTGATGACGTCTTATCAGTTTTGGTATGGGAGGACCCTGAAGCCTAAACCCTATAAACCCTATAAACCCTATAAACCCTAAACCCTATAAACCCTAAACCCTATAAACCCTAAACCCTATACACCCTAAACCCCAAACCCTATAAACCCTAAACCCTATAAACCCTAAACCCTAAACCGGTGGAAAGGAAGCTTTCAACAGACTCTCTGTAGACTTTTTTCGACCCCAGAGCTCGCAACCCCGTTGCAAGCAAGGGAGATTATTACTGATCCATTTTGAGAATATAGGGTTTGGGATTTAGGGTTTAGGGTTTAGGAGTAGATTTGAAGTAATATACACTATAATCGTATAGTATCGTGTAATATCGTAGTATAGAGTATGCTATATCTAATTACAACACAATAAACCGCTTAGGTGAATAAAGGGGCTGTTGGTGTCAGTGAAGACTTCTTCTTCAACCCCCTCTCCTTTCGCACCTTCTGGCTTTCTCGGGTGACATTTGCCGAACCCTAAACCCAAACCCTAAACCCTAAACCCTAAACCGTAAACCGTAAACCCTAAACCCTAAACCACACGAAGAGACATCCGGGTTGGTTTCAAGCCAACCTTCTGGAATCCCAGAACTCTGCGATGCACTAGACGAGCGCCCCCAGCTCATGTACCCTAAACCCTACACTGTCCGCACACCGTATCAGAAGGGAAGCCGGAAGTGAGAATCCGAGTGTGTGACGAAATTGGTGAAGTCGTCCTGGGTGTTGTCGCTCCAGGTGTAGCGCCTGCTTTTTGAGAGTTTTCGGTTGCAGGTTCGGGGTATAGGGTTCATATGGGACTGGGGCAGGGTTTCGGATTCAGGAGTTCAGGGTTCATTTGCATATTAGGGTTTAGGGTCAGGGTGTACGGTTGCATGATGTTCAGGGTTCAGTGTAGCACCTGTGCCCAAAGTCGCCGAGCCGAAGCCCTCAAACCTAACCGCCTCCCGTCCAGGTAGTATAGGGGTCTGCATAGTTTCAGTTTCAAGCGTGTGCGTGTGTGTGTGTGTGGATGGGCAAACAATAAGGCACTTGTATAGGAATTCGGCAGGTCCATTTCTGTTCATTCTTGAGACTCGCTCTATTCTTGCCACATCAAACAGAATAGAGGCAAATGTATGTGCAGACAAGGGATAACGGAACATTAGGAATCACAGCAGTGATAATGATTATAGAATACAGCTAGACTTCTAATTGGCATCAACAGCATCATCGGTAAGAACACGAATAGCGACAGGAAAACAACAACGACACTATCAGTAAATACAGCCCGAAAACACTAACACTACCACGGCAACGAATAACGACACCAAAATGAATAATGAAAATGCGAATGATGGATATAAAAGTACATATGTTCATAACAATCACAAAAACAACAGCTTTTAAAGCATTGACAAGTTCGCTGCTTTTGCAGGGAATCGACCATGGAAGCTTCTGCGCTCAGCCCAAATCTACCGTGAAAGCACGGAGGACGGAACATCACAGTCTTCCCGGGTTTAGGGTTTAGTTTTTAGGATTTAGGGTTTAGGGTTTAGGGTTGAGGGTTTAGGGTTTAGGGTTCCCATCCCGCAGGTAGCAAAGGAGGAAGCACTATTTGAAATGTTCCATTTGTTGGCTTCCAGCGTAAGCCCGGTTGTGATATATGCGACCACTGTGATAAGATATCCTTCACGGAGCTATTTGACGATAAAACTACATGATGCAAGGTATATGACACGGGACATTTGAGCTATGATGAAACTGGTTTTTTTCCGGGAGAGGCTTCGAATCATGGCCAGGGTGCGTGTCTTGATCGATGTCAGTGTAGCCGATCCACACCTGCAACAATGCATAGCTTAAACGGACAAGCAAGCGCACCTGTGCGTTTGTACATATATACGTATATGCATCTAATTTACGTGTATAATATATATATATATATATATCTATATATATATATATATGTGTGTGTGTGTATACATATATACACATTTATATGTACATATATATATATATATATACAGCGATTGCCGCAGATTCTAGGGTCTAGAGTCTCGGTCCTAAACGCTATACACCTTCCGGGGGCAGGTTTGAGGCTTCAAAACCTGCCATAAATGCCCAGCCTAGCTACCTATGTGGCAAGAGGGTCCATAGACACTACTGTTATGGAATTCGGTCCCCCGAAACCATGAATAGACTTATGATTTGGGGTCTAACTCCTTCATAGTAGTATCTTTGGACCCTCCGGGGTAGCAAGTTCTATATTGGCCTGTGACCTCCGTGTCGAAATTGAAACTGCTATCCCCACATGATTTCAGGTATTGTTCTTTTACAGCCGACTCAACCATTAATTGGTACTCCTACTGGTATGTTTACCTTGGATACGACTCCCACACAAAACAGGCACATCCTGTTGAAATGTAACAATGCCATCCCACCGAGCCCAATGCCCTATAATATACTCGTTGAAATCCTAGTCAGAACCTCTGTCGTAGATTCGGATCCATGTCCCAAAGGGTACTGTTATGGGGCATACTTCCCCAAATCATTATCACAATTCCTAGTATAGAAGCCCCACATTCTACTATATAGGTACCTTTGGACCCTTTGGGTGTTGTCCTCTGTACAGGAAGGACTCGCTGGAACTCACATCAACTTTTTGATGTCGGACGGCAATTCACGTGCTGCTCAACTGCACAGAGCGGTGAAAGGCGCGACAGCACTTCGGCGACAGGCAGCCGAAACCTAAATCCTAAGCCTAAACAAAGAACCCGAAACTTCATACCCACCGCGTGGGAGTTGGGATTTAGGGTTTGGGCTTCAGAACTCGGGGCTTTGGTCTATTTTGAAGGATTTACGCCAACTGTTGGTGTAGATTGGAATAGTGTATATACATGGGAAACTCTTGAAATGAGAGCCCCTCTCTGGGTCCTGATAAGATATGAGCGAGACGTGCTTTGTTGAGGAATCTAGAACAGGCCTTTGCCGAACATGTCTCAACGCAGGTTTAAAACGAACGACATTATGCGCCTATCATAGTCACAGTCGGTTTGTTTATTACATGTGTTGCACACAATCATGCAGGGCAGCAAAGTGGGCTTTCCGAAACAAACCCTAAACCCAAGGCAACCCAAGGCTACACAAGTTCTGAAACCCTAAACCCTAAACCCATAAAGGAACCCTAAACCGTAAACCATCCTAAGCCCTTAAAGAAGCGCATATAGACACCCCTTTCAAGTAGCACAACCTTTAAGACTCGAATCGGACGGCTGAGAACTCCAGAAGTGCCCCTCAACCCTCAACCTTGCTTAGCGCGGGGCTCAAGTTTTAGGGTTATAGGCTTTAGGACCTTTAGGATTGAGGATTTAGATTTAGGGCTGTTTAGGGTTTAGGGTTTCTTTTCAATCTTTATGCTACTTTATGCTACTCTTGCGGTTGGTCTTTGAACTTCCCCTTTCGTTTTATGGGACTGAGAACCACAGAGCAGAAACAAAATCATCCTGAGCTTCTCTGCCACTAAACTCTACAACCCCAGCCCTGGAATTTATAGGGTTTCAGGGTTTCAGGGTTTGGGGCTTAAGGGTTTTAGGGTTCAGGGTTGGGGCTTTAGGGCTTTAGGGTTTGGAGTTTTAGGGTTTTACGCTTTAGGGTTTAGGGTTTTAGGGTTTAGGGCCGTCACCCCATGAGCTCTTGCTGCCCCATAGACGAAGTGCAAGTTCGAAAACGGCCAAGCAGTCCCGTGCCGCGCGCCCTAAGAAGTGCGAACTGCAGGCGGAGCTGTGCTTATAATCGCTCCAGCGCCTTAGAGGGTTGCAATGTAGGAGCCTTAGTAATTAGAATAGGGTTTGGGCTCCTTTGTAATATATATATATATATGTATACACACTTATAATGACGAACCCTAAGAAATAATATTGGCATAGGCTTCCATAGTTCGTAGCGTTGGGGCCCCAACAGTCTTTGTGACTAGCTATCTCTGTAGGACCGGAAAGGAAACCCAAAGCGCCACCTTGGTGAGCGTTTAGTGCAGGGTTTTAAGGACATGACCAACTTGTGGTTTAGCGTTTAGGTTCTAGGGTTTAGGGTTCTAAACCCTAAACCCTAAACTTTAAACCCTGAAGCTACAATGAGCTCTTCCTGGGCAAGCCAGATGTCCTGTGCCATATTCTGCGATTTACTCACCATTCAAGCAATTTCCACGACATGCCACTACCACCACATATCCATATGTGGCGGAAGTTGTCCGTCGGTAATAGTAATAGTATACCAGTAGGCTTGTTAACGACACTATTCTGATCATTAAGGCCCCTGTAATACGTTGCGATGAACCGCTGCAGCTGCTTCTGCCTTGGGAGTTTAGGATACGGTATGAGGGCTTGGGGAGGCTTTGGGATTTGCAACGGAGTCTGTAGGGTTTGAGGATTCAGGGCTTATGAAAGGTTAGGGTTTAGGGTATAGGGTTTAGAGTGCTGGATCTGGGGTTGGGTGGAGGAAGCTTGCTGCGAAGAGCACAGCTCTGTCGGATGCCAAAACTCTGCCCGAGAAGGCCACTCAAGCCCTGTACAGGTGGCGAGAAAGCCTGAAGCCTAAACATCGACATCCGCGGCTTTCCGGGTCCGCTTTCACAGGCTCTAGTTCGTAGATCCTGCAAACTCTGAACCCTAAACCCTAAACCCTGAACCCTAAACCCTAAACCCTAAACCCCATCTATCCTGCCTCTGGAAATGCTCGTGCTGCACGAAGGTGCCCAAGCCTCCCCATCCGAACATTTGCCGCGAGCGACTGCCAGCGTGACTTTTGCCTGGGCGGCAGATTAAGAGTTGAGCCTTAGGGTTTAGGGGTTTAGGGTTTAGGGTTTAGGGTTTAGGGTTTAGGGTTTAGGGTTTAACCCTAAACCTAAACCCTAATGTAGGGGCCTAAATAAATATCAATACTATTTTTTTTTTGGGGGGGGGGCTCCTTATTCTTATGAGTATTTATTAGTATATAATACACCCCGAAACCCTCTTCTAATTAATATAAGGCCCCTACAGGAAAACCCTAAACTCCCTAAACCCTAAACCCTAAACCCTAAACCCTAAACCCTAAACCCAAACCCTAAACTCCCTAAACCCGGAGCCCTTACCCAGAGGCTCCTCTAGCTGCCTACATAGTAGAATGTAGGGGTGTCTATATTGGGAATCAGGGTTTAGGGTACCCCTCATCCCTAAACCCTGAACCCTAAACCCTAAACCCTAAACCCTAAAGGACCTCTTGGGTTTAGGGTTTCGGGAGCTTAACCTTTAGACATGCAGGGTTTAGGGTTTAGGGTTTAGGGTTTAGGGTTTAGGGTTTTTAACCTTTACACATGCAGGGTTTAGGGTTTAGAGCGCTTACCTAAACCCTAAACCCTAAACCCCTAAACCCTAAACCCTAAGCCCTAAGCCCTAAACCCTAAACCCAAACCCTCAAAGGTCAGGGAAAAATGCATAAAACCGATGAAAGGCTCTTATCCTACATACTCTTGGGGTCCGGGTATGGTTTAGGCTTCAATTCCAAGTAAATCTGGCACCTCAGCGGTCGATCTTTCCTTCTTGGGGTATGCCCTATAGACCCTAATCCCCAAATCCTAAACCCTCAGCCTATGGTGCAGACAGATCGCTCAGTGAAAGATGAGGGCCCGGATTGGCAGATTCAGGATCCAGCCGTTTCGGACTCATACGACATACATGCGAGTTTTAGGGTTTAGGGTTTAATTCGGGTTTCGGGTTTTAAGGTTTTTTTTAGGGTTTAGGGTTTAGGGTTTCGGGTTAAAGGGCTTAGGGCTCAGGGTTTAGGCCTCTGTGAACAGAAGCTACGGGGTGGAAACTATGAACTCTCAGTGCCAAGCCTAAGGCACTGCGCAGTCGCACCTCAGGACCCTTTCAACCCTACACCTTAAGCCCGGAAATCAACCCCAAGCGACACTCGAAACCTCATACCCCAAACTCTGAACTTGAATCACTACAATCCCGAGACCCAGAACCCTCAACTCAAAACTCTAGCCTTAAACCTTAAACCCAAGACACGAACACCAGGACACTCCCCTCAAAAGGCTTTCTATCCGGCGTGGGGGGGGGGGGGGCTTGGTAGACTTAATGCGGGGTTTAGTGCACCTGATAGTCTAGCATAGTGGTACGGAGACTACAACGTCCTGCCATAGTACCACATACTCAAACCCGCCCTAAACCCTAAACCCTAAACCCTAAACCCTAAACGCTAAACCCAAATCCCTAAACCCTAAACCCTAAACCCTAAACCTGCAGAAATCCCTTTCGCAAGCCGCATGTCCAGGAGTGCTTTCCTTGTATATATGTTGTGATCAAGGGAAAGGCTACGAAGATCAGGTCCCTTGGGTCACGACATGTCCAACGACTTTACAGCAGATGCTACAATGTAAAGCAATATGTAGCAGAAGCTCTTTTCATATGTGAAGACAACAGCTGGCTACCTTGTACAACCCAAGCCAGTAGACTTCAACATGACATGCTCTGACTTTCTTGCTTGAGTAAAATAGTGATCGGGGCTTCGGCCCCTCCAATTCGCTTCATGGTGTGAGACTGCTTGGGTTTTGGCATCATGATTATTGATGATCAAGAAGATGGGCGAACCCATCAACAGGTTATGAGCGCCCAAGGAGCGCGAAGCACTTCGCTACAAACCCCCGATGCTGCAGGACCGGTTGCTAACGGCGTTTTGCCTGGGACTGGAGGTGCGGCCAATGATAATACTGCAGTGAACTCTGGAGCAAGAGGTGGCGTGCAAGGCAGTGAAATGATTCAGACTGCTGGGCTCACTGCTCCCGAGGCAGGAGCGATCAGCGACGCCCCGCTGGCAAGCGCGGTGCCTGTATCTGGACAAGAGCAGGGTGGACGACCGAGCGTCCAAACGTCTCTGGATCTGGGCAGTGAACCGGCGCCGGCAATCGGTGCGTCGACCAGGACGGTGACGCCGTCGGAATTCTTGACGCCACGGTCAGTGGCAACCATGCATGGACAAGGCGGGTGGCTAGGACAGCTGGAGTGGCCGCGCTGGATGGCGCGGTTGGGTACCTACATGGGACAAGCGGGATCACCAGACATATTCCCAAACCTCCCGAGTCCGCTTCCAAGTCAAGCTTCGCCGCCAGGGGGACCGACGTTTACGTTGAGGTCACCAACACGACAGCGCCCTAACCGGCGCCCGCCTACACCACCGAGCAGCTCGTCGATCCCAGCCGAAGCAATACAGCAGGAAGTGCAGCGTCAGCTGGGAAGTCTCCTTAGCAGGCTAGATGAAGCAGAGTCTCGGAATGGTCAGCTACTTCGTGAGCTAGAGAGGGCCCGGATTGAGGCTGAGGAAATGCGGTCAGGAGCTACTCGGAGAAGTGGAGCAGGATCGTCGGGCAGATTGCTGGCTAGTCTGCTGGAAGCGCCCTCAGGACCTCAGCCGTCGCCGGAGCCCTTCAATCAGGAGCAGACTCACGGAAGAGATCTACAGGAACTACCAGGACTACAAAGGGGTCAGGGAGAGCTTCCAGGTTTCGGAGGGTTCCTACATGAGATTCCGGGACTACCCCAAGGATCTATAGAACCCCAGCAGCAGCAGAGCTTTCTACATGAACCACCTGTTCTACCACGACCTTCACTAGAATATCAAGGGCCTAATCTTAATCTACATGGGCCGCCGGGAGTACCACGCGATCAACGGGAAGCTCAGGACCAAGCACCTGGACAACAGCCACAGCCCAGCCAGGAGCCGCAGGGATTCCTTAGGGGTCTATTGGGAAGTACCAGGGCAAGATCGCCTACACCTCCACCACCGCGAGAACCCCAAGGGCAAGATTCCCCGATGTTGGAAGCAATAGCAAAGGGAATGCAGCAGCTCCAAGAGCTTCAGGCCCAGGCACTGACGAGAACCTCAGCGTTACAGTCGGAGATGGTGAAGCCTGGAACAGGCACTTTGGCAGAGCTACCAGATGTTCGGGGAGGTCAGTCGGCGCTGTTGTTTCAGGATTGGCTAGAGGTTGCTTCGTCCTCAATGGCTGATATATCGGAGCA
The DNA here is from genome assembly GCA_905221635.1 of Symbiodinium sp. CCMP2456. Lineage (NCBI taxonomy): Eukaryota > Dinophyceae > Suessiales > Symbiodiniaceae > Symbiodinium > Symbiodinium sp. CCMP2456. The sequence continues at coordinate 16,180 of CAJNDV010035733.1, forward strand.
GTCTGGAGCTTGGTGGAGGTCGGTAATGATGATCGTTGAGAGCGCATATGTCCGATGGCTGAGCGCAGCACCCCTGGAAAGGCTGGCAATAGCCCCGGAGGGAACAGAGGATCTTATTGGATCCCGATGGACGAGATTGAACGCAAGGGTGACGTCACTTCTCCTTCAGGCTATGGGGTCTGAGCTACGGTCGGATATGATATCTCAGCGGATAACGCAGAACGCCCCGGAAATGATGTTCAGACTTTTTACCTGGTACCAGCCAGGGGGCGCTGCAGAACAAGAAGAAGTCCTACGCCGTCTCCAAGTTCCTCATGAGTTCGTCGAGGCGAGTGCTGGCATCCGGGACGCGCTCAAGGAGATCCGCGAGTGGCCTCGGTGGTTGGCCAGGTGTCGCAAGATGGGGATGATGCCGCCGGACTCGACAGTGATGGCGAGAGGACTTTGCCACCTATCGGAGCGACATCTTCAAGGGTCGCCGGATTCTGCGTTCAGAACCGCAATGCTGCGGACGAGCTTGAGATTGGACGGGCAGCCGACGATGGAGCAGGTGCAGTCGTACCAGAGACATATCCAAGCGGAGATGGAGAGCCTTGTGGCGGCCATGCCGGTTTCGACTACATCTCCGGTGGTACCGAAGGCGAGAGCGATGGAGGTGACAGGAACAACCACGGGGGCATCCCCTAAGTCGCCAACCAGAACGAAGGACAAGGCAGGCGAGTTGTGCCGCTACTTCGCGAAGCCCACGGGGTGCAAGCGTGGAGATCGGTGTTCCTACTCACACTCTATGCTTCAGATGGACAAAGAGCTCCGAGCGAAGAAGTGTCTGAGGTGCGGAAGCGAAGCCCATCGAGCTCGGGAATGTCCAGTGGGGAAGCAACAACCTAAGCAGGGATCAACTACTACCCCCCTCCAACCGAGGACGCTTGAAAAGGCAGGAGCTCCAACGCCAGGACTGTCAACGATACCAACGGCATCCTCCACTATGAACTCGACGGAAGGACCAGTTCAGGGTGTTCCATGGACAATCGAGAACCTGGTCCAAGCAGCGCAACAGGTCATTCAGAACCAGGCGGCGACAGGGATCTCCGGAGACTCTTCCCCCGAGAAGGTGAGACCTGAGATCAGGGTGTTATCGATAAGAGACATTCGGGTTTCATCGGTGGACTCTTCAACCTCAGCTTTGCTAGACTCAGGTGCAACTCACTGTCTAAGGAATGCAGTGGACAGTGAGGAATGGCAGAGCGCGGAGGAAGTTGTGGTTCAGCTGGCGGGAAATAAGTCACTGACGATGAGGCTGGGGGCTTCAGGGTCGTTGTTGATGCCGCCACGACCCAGCGCTACGACTACAACGGCGGCTTCTACAGGAGGGCAAACCATAGTTCCTCTGGGTGAGCTCGTCAAGACTCTGGGTTACACGTTAATATGGTCACCAGATGGATGTATCCTACGAGACCCGGAAGGACTGGAGCGTGAGCTCAAGGTTTCTGGGGGCTGCCCCCACCTACAAGAGGCCGAGGCACTATCCATGATAGCGCGGCTGGAGGACAGAAAGCGAGAGCGCCTGGAGAATGTGACCGCAATCACGATGGACCGGGTCACCCTAGCTGCGGCTTCACTGGACAAGTCCTGGATCGACCACTTGAAGGAGTACGTGAAGGATGGAACGATGGAGGCTGGCCTAAAGAGCGTGCGGGATTCACCCTTCCTTCAGGACATCCCAGGCGACTGCATCAATGGGTTGATTCAAGCGGGCGTTCGTGAAGAAGGGTGGAAGATCATGAAGGGTATTGACTTCCTTACGAGACCGCAGAAGCGACACTTGTGGGCAGCTAAGAAGTGGGTGGTACATCTGTTTGCGGGCAGCCCTGGTCACAATCAGTTCTTCCAGTTGGACGAAGGAGACACGGTGGTCCTTGAGCTGGATGTGAACAGGTGTCGTGGCCAAGATGTTCTACGAGATCCAGTATGGCGACTGCTCCTGTGGGGTGCTATGACCGGACGGATAGATGGGATAATTGGAGGCCCCCCTGGGCGAGGTGCGCGACTTCTACATGCAGACAGGGAGGGCGGCAAGGATACGAAGGCCCTCAGCGCAATTACGCGGATGCTGTGGTTGTACGCCGTATCCAAGGCGGCCAGAGAAGTGGGAGGCACACCGCATCATCGAGATCGTCCGGTGGCTTTCGTCATTGAGCACCCTGCAGAGGAAGTCAGAGGCAGTCAGTCACTGTGGAGAACGGCGGCCTGGAAGGAATTCAAAGAGGAAATGGATATGTCAGTGGCCACGTTCGACCAGGCGACTATGGGTGGTGTAGCGAGAAACGTCACGACCATTGGGACCAACGTCTACTACCTGATGGGCCTGGATGGACTGCGCCCAGCAGATGAAAGGGACGAGGTCACAGCTGGGAGTTGCGACAATGGGGACTGGTCACCAGGTTTGGTGGATGGCATAGTTATGGCCCTCAGATTCTGGATCAGGCGTCCTCAATGTCTCCCGTCACTCAGAGCGCTAACGGCAGAACAATGGCGCCGGCATGTTCAATCAGGTCACGCTGACTACAATCGTGAATGTCTGACGTGCGTGACGTCCCGAGGTACAGGTCGACGTCATGCAAGAGTTCGGCATCCAGATGTTTTCTCTTTGACAGTTGATATGGCTGGACCAGCGAACCCAGGACTTGACGCTACCTCCAAGGGAACCCTAGGAAAGAACTTACGCTACCTCATGATCGCAAAGTATGTCTTTCCCGCGGAGTACGTGAAGGGCTACACCGGACGAGGTCCCCCCGATGATGATGGATTAGAGGAGGAGGAGGGAGCTGGCAAAGAACTTAAAACACCTTCTCTACTACCACCACATGAAGAAGGGGATCCGTTAACTGAGGCGCATGGTGTTAGAGTAGATGAAAAGTCTGGCGAAGAACTCAAGACACCTTCTCTACTACCACCACATGAAGAAGGGGATCCGTTGACTGATGTGAATAGCGACAGAGTAGATGAGAAGTCTGGCGACGAACTCAAGACACCTTCTCTACTACCACCACACGAAGAAGGGGATCCGTAAAAATTTGATGAAGATGAGTCGGGTGAGCAGGGTCCTATTTATCATGACGAAGATGAGTCGGGTGAGCAGGGCTATAGTGGCAACTTAGAGTCGATACTCGGGGGCAAAGTACCAGTTTTCGCAGGAAGTTCGTCAGCGCAGAGGGCGGACTATGAGAAGGAGGACTGGGATGATTCGATGTATGAGCCTTCGATCCCGGAGTTAGACCAGGTTAAGGACGATGGAGATGAGGATCTACAAGCACAAGCTCCCGCCAGTCAAGCACAGAACTCACCTGTTCCTTTCCCCGATTGCGAGGCCCCGAAGACAACTTACCTTCTGTTTGCCAGGGCGCTACCATCCAATACGACGGCCTCTGTTAAAGGGGCTCTGCAGGACGTGATCCTCTACTTGGGTGCACATGGATTACCGGTGTACAGGTTGCACTCAGACAAGGGGGAAACGTACAGCCACAGCATGAGGAATTGGCTGAAGGAGCAGGGCATCAGAGCTACGTATTCAGAAGCTGGAATTCCCCAAGGGAACGGGCGAGTAGAAAATGCAGTAAGATGGGTGAAGGACCGGTCACGGTCTCTACTCTTGGGAGCTGGCCTACCTACCCGTCTGTGGCCCACGGCGATAGAAGCAGCAACGGCTATGCAGCGCAGCAAGGTTCTGGGATGGAAGCAGAAGATGCTGGCACCATATGGGGCAAGGGTCCATATCAAGCAGAAGGCCTTTGACTCGTCAGGACCGCGAAGAAGGGAGCGAGCGTTTGAGACACGTTGGGAGTCGGGGGTCTATGTTGGGTTGAGCAACCTTCTGGACAATGGACACGTGGTCTATGTTCCCGGCAAGAATGGTGAGAGGGAGCGCTTTGTGCACACCTTCCATGTTCGGAGCCAGCTAAGGGATCCCGGCCCTCCAGTGTGCCCAGAGCTGATTCCCCATATGGTCAAGCCAAGGAGGAAGTTGACTACGAAGACACCGGCAGAGCATGTGGAACTTCGTTCAGTAAATCACAAGAGCTTAGATTTGGACGACTATGTGGGGACAAAGGCACGGCTACTACTTGAAGAATGGAACCAGGAGGAGGCGGTTAAGCTGGTGGATGAATTGGCCGAAGCAGGGTTCTTTGATGAGCTCAAGTTCGGGATCTTTAGACATGGCGGAGCCGTGGGCTGGATGCGAGGTTTTTCTGAGCACCCGGAACTTTCAAAGGTTCTCTCCCGCATCATCCTTACCGCCAACCCGGAGGCAACCTTCACAGCAATTCTGGTCGGCAGGAATATGGACAAGGGCATGCACAAGGATGTCAACAACGATGAGAACGCGTTGAACTATGTGTACCCTATAAGGCTACCAAAGAAGGGTGGAGAGCTGTGGGTGGAGTTGTCAGCAGGGGATAAGGTGAGCGGTGAGATTGTGGAGCGCATGGACGATCAACAGCCCAGGTACGGCCAGGTCATGAAACTCAAGGACGGTTTTGGTTGCGTACACCCCGCAGTGCATGGGCAAGCTGGACCAGGGCAAGATACATCAGCTAGAGAGCCACGGCTATCCTCCACCACTATCTCAACTACCAGAGTACTTCCTGAAGACTACAGCAGTGGTGAATCAGATGAACGCGGAAGGTAGCATGCCTATGCCAGGACCCAGCACTATACAATCTGAGGAGGAGATCGTGGTTGATCCTGAAGTGGAAGACTGGGAAATGTTCCTCGACCTCGACGGGGGCTACGTGAAGATTGGTGATAGTTCTGAGTCACCGGAAGGGCAACTACCAGGAATGTTCAAGCTGGAAGTAGGATATACAAAGGGAATCGAGAAGATCCTGGATGGCCTGACGGCGCCTCTGGAGGTGACGTACAACGTGGACCCACGAGAGGTGGCAGCCAACCTACCAGCCTGGACAGCAGCCATCGAAAAGGAAGTGAACGGGGTTGCCGTGGCGATACGACGGCTACTACCTGGTACTGCAGAGCGCGCAGAATGGCTACAGCGACCTGGGGCACAGCGACTTCCTACAAAGATGGTGTTTACAATAAAGCCTGGAGATTCCCCGGTGGCAGATCAGCCGTCGACTTGGTACAAAAGAAAGGCGCGTCTGGTGGTTTGTGGAAACTATGCCACTAGCGACAACAGTGAGCTCTATTCAGAAACAGCTCCATCAGAGTCCGTCCGGATGGGATTACTACTTTCCAGGAGGAGACGATGGGCGATAGGCTTGATAGACGTTGTCGCCGCGTTTTTGAGGACCCCGCTGGACTGGAGCAAAGGAGCACCAACAATAGTGGTTACACCTCCTCGATTACTTGCCCGCCTTTCACTAATCCAAGATGATGAACTTTGGGGTTTGGTGAGAGCCCTATATGGACTCAGACAGGCTCCGGCACTGTGGAGCACTTACAGAGACAGTGTCTTACAGTCAATGGAGTTTCCAATGGGTATGCGGTTACATCGAGGAAGAACGGTCACAGCATGGTGGGTCTTGAGGGACAAAAGGGACATTGTCAAGGCGGTCATCATAATATACGTAGACGATCTCTTGCTGCTAGGTGAGGAGGAGCTGATCAAGGACATTGCCACGACAGTACAAAGAGAGTGGAAGACGTCCGAGCTAATGATACTCCGTCCAAGGCAGCCCCTGCGGTTCCTGGGTATGGAATTGGAGGTGAACGAGACCGAAACTACGGTGTACCTAAGCCAGCGGGGCTACTTGGAGGAGGTCTTGAGATCCTATGGCTTCAAATCGGATGAGAAAGACAAGATCCCGCTGAGCAAGGAGGCCGCCTACTTCGAGACCATTGAGGGAGATGAAGAGCCAACACCGCAGTCTATAGCAGAGGCTCAGAAGATCACAGGTGAAGTGATGTGGGTGGCTCACAAGACAAGGCCAGATGTGTCATTTACGTCTTGCTTGATGGCAGCTATAACGTTGAAGGCTCCGGCTCGGTGTGTGGAAATAGGGTTTAAGTGGCTCCGCTACCTCCAGGCTACCAAAGACACGAAGATGGCGGTTCAGGACGACGGCACCAGCCTGATGCTCTACCCCGATGCGGCGTTTGCGCCGTCTAGTGGCCGGTCTCACACCGGATGGCTGGTGTGCTGGGGCGGGACACCTATCTCGTGGAGAAGTGCGAGGCAGGGAGCCATAACGCTCTCAACGGCGGAAAGTGAGCTGCAGGCCATAATAGATGGGTCTGTGGGAATGATGGGGTTGGAGGCTATGTTGATGGATCTACATGTGGAGCCAGAGCCGAAGGTGATCGCTAGCGACTCCACAAGTGCTATTGCAATTGGCTCTGGCACTGGAAGTTGGAGAACAAGACACTTGAGGCTGAAGTCAGCATGGATTCAGGAAAAGATAGCTAGTGGAGAAATTGTACCACGACACCAACCAGGACTTCATCAACCCGCGGACCTACTTACAAAGCCCCTGGCTGCGCAGCGAATATGGGACCTACTAAAACTGTGGGGCATGGCAAAGGGGGAGTCCGACAAGGTGAGGATTTGTCGGGCATCCCAGACGGCAATTACAACAAGGATGCTGGTGGCCATGGTCTGTTGCTTGATGATGATATCTGTGGAAGCTAGAGAATCGTCGGCTATGCCAGCGCTACAGGTGGACTGGGACTTGGCAGCGATCCTCATGATCTTGCTGATGATTCTGGGAGGATTGATGATCTATGAAGCGGTGCGTTGGAGTGCCATCGAGATCTACTACCAGTACTTGCCAGGAGCGACTACCAGGAGAATGCGACGACTACAGCGGTTGAGGAAGGCTACTGCGCAGGCAATCGAAAAGGAGATCGAAGAGCATATGATGAGGACTCAGCCTTCTACAAGTTCTTCGGGTTCCTCGACGCTAATGGCTGATACACCACCGCGACGACGACCACCAACTCCACCCGTACCAGAGCAGGATCAGAGAGACTATGCTATTTCGCCACTAAGAAGAAGAACAGTTCGACAGGATGTGGGATATTCTCAGGAGCCACCGCCCTCTCCGATTCCAGGTACCCCTCCAGCAGCACCATCCATAAGTCCACCTACTATATCTGTGAGTCAGAACCTTCAACAAGGAGATCGAATGAGCGTAGGAGAGACTTCGAGGGTGTGTCTGGATGTCGTGATGCTCATGAGGCTGGAGGAGATCCGGGAGGGCCTACGGCTGAATGGATTGATGATTTCTGGTGTCAAGACTGACGCAGCATCGAGACTGGCCGAGGTCCTATCTTCTCAGCTAGGGACATCAGTCGGTCCTACAGTCAGACAAATGAAGTACCTTTTGTGGCTGTGGAGGGACAGGAATTTGAGTGGTCGAGCGCTACTCACTTGGTCCTGCCTGAGGTCAAGAGAAGAAGCATCCCGGACAATAGCCAAGTGGAAGGAATTGTAACGCTGCGCCCCTATCGAGTCGAGCGAGGAGGAGTGCAGAAATCCCTTTCGCAAGCCGCATGTCCAGGAGTGCTTTCCTTGTATATATGTTGTGATCAAGGGAAAGGCTACGAAGATCATGTCCCTTGGGTCACGACATGTCCAACGACTTTACAGCAGATGCTACAATGTAAAGCAATATGTAGCAGAAGCTCTTTTCATATATGAAGACAACAGCTGGCTACCTTGTACAACCCAAGCCAGTAGACTTCAACATGACATGCTCTGACTTTCTTGCTTGAGTAAAATAGTGATCGGGGCTTCGGCCCCTCCAATTCGCTTCATGGTGTGAGACTGCTTGGGTTTTGGCATCATGATTATTGATGATCAAGAAGATGGGCGAACCCATCAACAAAACCCTAAACCCTAAACCCAAATCCTTAAGCCACCTAAAACCTGGCAGGCAACAGGATGATCGTCAGCGTGTCACCGTCCTCGATGCCATGTTCAAGGACACTTCGCCCATCATCTTCCTTTGCTTCGATCTAGGGTTTAGGGTTTAGGGTTTAGGGTTTGGGGTTTATGGTTTAGGGTTTAGGGTATGTTCAAAAACACTTCGCCCATCATCTTCCTTTGCTTCGATCTAGGAAAGATTTGGGAAGGGTTGTTGGGTTTAGGGTTTAGGGTTTAGGGTTTAGGGTTTAGGGTTTATAGGGTTTAGGGTATGTTCAAGGACACTTCGCCCATCATCTTCCTTTGCTTCGATCTAGGAAAGATTTGGGAAGGGTTGTTGGGTTTAGGGTTTAGGGTTTAGGGTTTAGGGTATGCTCAAGGACACTTCGCCCATCATCTTCCTTTGCTTCGATCTGATTTGGGAAGGGTTGTTGGGTTTAGGGTTTAGGGTTTAGGGTTTAGGGTTTAGGGTTTAGGGTTTAGGGCAAAACTGACCCGAACCCTCCAGGTACCTACTATTTTGGGGCCTAGGGGCTCTAGTACCCTATATAGTAGGTACCTGGGGACTTAGGGAAAGATTTCGGAAGGGTTCCTTCAAGGTGGGACCTAGAAGAGTACGAACAACCCCAAACCCTAAACCCCACATCCCAAACCCTAAACCTTTAGGGTTGAAACAGCTTATACTGGAAGATCTTTGGGCGAGGAGTTTAGGGCTTTAAGTTGCAGGTAGACGGCTTGAAGGCTTATGGTTTGCAGTTTAAGGGCTCGGGCTTCAAGTCCGAAGAAGTCAACAACCTTCTGATCAGCCGGGTCTCCACTTCGTCCGTGCCCCGAACGAGCTTCAACAGCGATCCTTCTGAATAGCCTGCTTCAATTAGCCTACGGTGCTGGATTTAGTATGGTATAGGGTTTCGGGACTAGGGTTTCGCG
>CAJNDV010035735.1:3266-24978 GCA_905221635.1 Symbiodinium sp. CCMP2456
GTGTTATTTTGAACAACAACCATATAATATTTTTGGGCCCACAACCCAATTCTAATTATTAAGGCCTTTAAACCCTAAACCCTGATAGTAGCCCTTATAGAACCCTTTAAGGAACCCCTTAAAGGAAGCCATTATTCAGGCACCTACAGAAGCTACAGAAGCCGGCTGGGCCCCAGGCCAAGGTGATGTTAAAGAGCGTCTGGAGACTGAGAGACTGCACGACATCCGACCCGGCAGCACGCGAACCCTAAATGCTGAGGGTTTAGGGTTTAAGGTTTAGGGTTTCATTGATCAAGCCCAGATGTAAAGGGAGTGTGAGTGCTGAAATGCTGAGCAAGGAACATGATGATCCTGGACCTGCTGACTCAAGCCCAAGAGACCATGCACACCAGTGCCGAGTGCTTTGGTCTGCGTCAGGTGCACGGATAGAGTTTGTGGTTTGGAGTTTAATTCAGGTTAAATCGAAAGTTGAGGCCGGGAAGATAAAAAGAGTTGAGTCGAGGGCTTGAGACTTAAGGGTGCACTTGGGCCCTTGGAAGGTGATCGAAATGGAGGTTGTTGCACTTCCAGGAGATGAAAAAGAATTCTAGCGGTTTGTTTAGATATGTGCAGTACTAGGTGGCACATTGGGAACTTTAACATTTACCTTATGGTTCCTATAGAGGTACCTATTTATAACTATATTTTTCAGGGCCCCAAAACTACAACCCAGAGTATGAGCCGTTCAGCCAGAGCCAGTCAGCCGCTTAGGTCTCTTCAGAGCTTCACGCGCTCCGAGATCATGCGCGATTCCGCGGCGCACCTTGGCCTAGGGTTTAGGCTTTCGGGCTTCCCAGCTGATGATCAGAGCCTGGGCTCAAAAAAGGGCCCATGTTTTGTGTCAGACAGCTGAGAGCCCCATGCCGGTGCATGCCGCTCAGTTCCGGCGCACTGTCAGAGCTTGATTGATCAGACATCAGGCCTTATCCTGTTTAGCATGCCGCATTCAGGGTACCAGAAACCGTTAGCTGCAATGGGCCGCGAGGAACATGGAGATGCAAATTCGTGATGTGGTCCTGAAACAGATGAACAAGATGCAGGCTCGGGCTGTCACCGATCGCGAGATCTAGGCTTCATGTGTTTTTTTTTAATAGGGGCCTTATCAATTACCTATACTATTTTGGTCGGTTCCTTTCCATAAATATAGAATAATATACCCCCAAAACACTATTCTAACTATTCAGGCCGCTACACTACAGGGTTTAGGGATGTTTAGGGTTCCTGTGTTTTCGGCAGAAGATCTGGGTATTGGAGGAGCCAGGTGCGGTGCGGCTTTCAAGCAAAGGTGAAGACCATGCTCAGGTGATGCGTGATATCTCATGGAGTCGCATAACCACAAAGCTACGACGGACAGAGAAAGACGTGCCGCACATGCATGATGTCTTCAGAGTCCAGAGTTCTTTTATCTGTGAGATCCCAAGCAGATGATCCTGAATCGTAACTGTTCCTAACAAATCTGGAGCCAAACGAAAACCATAAACCGCACCGAACCATGCGGAAAGATAGCCCATGTGGCTACTGTAAACCATAGTTCATAGGGACTCAGGGCCGCAAAAACTTAGGCTTAAGGCTTGCTGCGACACTCGCGAGTCTTGCGATCAAAGCCCCGAACCAAAGTCTGCAGATGATTTGCTTCATGACTGATCCTAGATATCTGGCGAGACTTGTCCTTTCTAACGAGGGCAACCCCTTCTTATCGTACTGCTATACTTGTACCCAAGGGCCCTAAGACTCCTGCAAATATGCGCACCGCCACAAAACCTTACCCCCTAAACCCTCAGCTAAAAAGCCCTCAGCCCCAAACTTTCACCCCTACCCTCAACCCCAACATGCAACCCTAAACCCTGAACCCTCAACCCTAGCTGAGCCCCCGGTGTATGCTAATATAGGGGCCTAAAAACCACCAATACTATTTGTTAGGGCTTCCTTGTTATAACTACTATATAAAGGCCCCGAAAACTCTGTTCTAATTATTATCGCTCCTACATTCCCTGGGCCCCCAGAGAATGCGAGAAGTGTCGGAAGCCCCAGGAGGCCTTCTTGGGCGAGGGCGAAGAAGGAGGCAGCTCCTTCAAGGCCTGGGAGCCCGGCGGGGGGGCCTCTTTGGGGGGGATCTCCGGGGCTTAAGGTTGAGAGTTTGGGGTTTAGGGGTTTAGGGCTTAAGGGTGGTAAGGGTTTAGAGTAGGGTTTCGGGTCGGGTTAGCGTTTAGAGTTGAAGTTGAAGGTTTGGGTTTCCTTAGAGTGTGTAGGGCCGCGTCGCACCTGCGAGGACGCCGTCACGAACATGGTCGCAAAGTTGGAGGACGTCCCGATTCACTGTTGCTACCGTGATGTACCCATGCTTCCCAGAGACTCCAATATCCCTTAATTAAGGAGTATTCCTTAAGTTATAGTAGGATCCTTAATATGATCTAAGGTATATTTCTTAATTAAAGAATATTCCTTAAATTATGGTAGAATCCTTAATATGATTTAAGGTATATCCCTCAATTAAAGGATATTGGAGTCTCTGGGTTCCCCTAAACCCTAAACCCTAAACCACCTCGCCGTGGGCATAGTTCTCAGCAATGCGAGAGGGGAAAAAACCCTAAATGCCCGTACTTCTTGACAGGTTGCTAGACCCGCCCAGATCTGCCTTGCGCAGGAGAGCGCCATGCGCCTCGAAAGCGCCAACTCCGTGAACGCCAGCACTGGCAAGGAGCTTCAAGGGAATAGGGTTTAGGGTTTAGGGTTTAGGGAATAAGGAAGAAGTGGAAAGCCTGTTGCAAAAGGGAATAAGGAACCCAGAGACGCCAAACAACTTCGATTCAAAAAGTGAGCCGGTACTTGCAGTACCAGCTCACTTGAGATCCTAAAGTAAGGCAACCTTGAATAAAGTGATATCTAAGGATATTGGGATCCCTAGGGCCAAGCTTAAAATCCAGTCCTTATTGCACTTCACCGTCGTCGTTAAGATCGGGTTGAGGATGGTGATGATGCTGCTGATGCTGGTCGTGACGGATGCGGGTAAAGATGAGATGAGGGTAATGATGAAGCAGAGACGCACCAAACCCTACTCAACTCCCGTCATAAACCGAAAAGCCTGCTCCCAGAAGCCAAAAAAAGCCGAAAAGAGCTATACCCTAATGCTGGTTGTAGCTAAATAGCCCCCTAGCCCCAGCTTCTACCATCCCGCCTGGGAGCCTCAGGATCAAAGCGAGATGACCGAGAGCATTCGCCAGGCGCCTCTGTGAAATGCCAGGGATGGAGAGTTTAGGGTTTAAGGTTTAGGGTTTAGGGTTTGTGTTCATCTGATTGGCAGAGTCTGGGTTCAAAAAAGGGTTTGTGTTCAGGCGATTGCACAAGTCCTGATGCAAAAAAAGGCTTTGAGTAGTAATCAAAAGGTTCAGATTGTTTTAGTAAATGGCGTCTTCGTCATCGTAATTACCCGAGCTGGGGTTGTAGCACTTATAAAACCTAGTTGCGTGTAGGCAGGGCTTAAGATTTGCGACTAGTGTAGTCATCTTCTTTGAGAGCGGACGGTCCGGTACCCTTGGGTTGGTTTGGCCGCTTCGGGTGTAGGGCCGGTAAGAATTTAGGATGTTAGGGTTGGTTGTTGGGTAAAGATGCCGATTTAAATGAACATGAGTGAGATTTTTGCCACCTTGTACTATTCTGCCTGCTGCTTGTCATTCGCAGAGAGGCCCCCCCCTGTCGTCAAGCCCAAAGATTGGTTGATGTTGGGGCTTGCTGCTTCCTGACGGCCCGGAAGCTACACGATGACTGGAGGTTTGAGCCCTGAACTCTTATTCAGGAACTTGTTTGCAAACGGCCACAGCAAGGCTTCTCAACCTTAAACCCGAGACCGTGCACGTCTATCCTGGCAACTTTCTGAGTTTCCCTCAGAAGATCTCGACCTCAGCACTCGACCCGATTCTCCAAGCCCCTCAACTCCCAAGTTACGGCCTAGTATATGCGCCTTAGTTCTTAGACAGGTTTTGGGGCAGATGTGTTTTAGAAATATTAGGGACGGACACTGCTCATTCCGTTCTCTAGGAGCCTCGAGTGGGGGACAAACGCCTAGTTGCAGGAATTGGCCGCCCTTGCGATGGCACTGTCGCAACAACAGCGTGAGAGCTCGCAAGAGAGCCACCCGGCTTGGTCTAGGGTTTGGGGGCGCATGAAGGGTCAGGAGTACTTGGAGGCCCAGAGGACTTAGTAAGTAGGTTATAAGTAGAGTTATAAGTCCCCTAAATGGAGTTACCCCAATTATAACCCTACTTATAACCGACTTACTAAGTCCCCTGGGCCTCCAAGTACCGGAACCAGGTTAAAGCGCTCCTTAGACTTTCCCTGCTGCGGGCTGCAATACATGACGCACTCGAGGAAAGTTTTGGGTGTGGGGGAGATGTGGAATATGGCTTCGGGTATCTACATGTTTAGAAACGGGTTCATCCTTGGTATATGGGTCCAAAAAGCCATTCCGACTCTTCTGGGGACCCGGTGCGTTCAGAGATCCTTGGGATACTGCTTCCTCAAAACAGGTTCTCAACCCTCAGACCTAAACCTTAAACTCCTCTGCGAAAAGAGTCAAAAAACGACAGCACATCAAGTTAGGGTTTAAGGATCTAGTGCTTTGAACCCTAAACCCCGAACCCTTCAAAAGCCCCCCCCAGAGAACCCAACGCCCCGTAATTAAGGAAAAGACCTTAAGCCATAATATTAGGGCCCCTATAACTGAGGGTCTATTCCTTAATTTAAGGGGTAAACAATAATACTAGGGCCCCTACAAAACTTAAGGTCTATTCCTTAATTGAGGATTAAACCATAATACTAGGGCCCCTATAACTTAAGGCTTAAGGTTTGTTCCTTGATTAAAGGGGATAAACCATAATATTAGGGCTCCTATAACTTAAGGCTTAGGGTCTATTCCTTAAAAAAGGGGTATTGGGTTCTCAGGGCGATTCTCTCAAGTCCGAAAAGCCTGAGCCGGGCACTTCCCGGGCTCTCGAGGAGCTTAGCTTAAGAGAGGGGGCGGAATGAACCAGTACTTACGGTTTAGGGTCTAGGGTCTAGGGTTTAAAGTTCAGGGTTTAGGGTCTAGGATTTTTTTAAGGCTTGCGGTTCCCGTTCAGAGTGACAGCATACTGTACCCCAAGTCCTTATTTCAAGTCTTGGGGCCACATCAATTTTGCAGATCTCCTTTGTTGTACTAGCTACTAGACTGTATCAACGGGGGTTTCAAAACAACAACAAGATACGGGTCGTAAAAAAGGAACACTGAGTTTAGATGTCATACGGAGGAAACCACACTGGTTTCTACAACGTGTATTTCAAGACACGGTAATTACAATACCTTTACACTGGGGAGTTTAGGGTTTAGAGTCCAGAGTTTAGGGTTCAGGTTTAGGGTTTAGTATTGAGGGTCTAGGGTTCAGGGTTTAGGGTGTTGCAACAGTCCAACCACTTTTTGTGCGATGAATCAGGCCTGGCACAAGTGAGCGAAGCACTCCGCATGCAGCTGCTGCCTCTGCAGGACAGCCGGGCTGCTAGGATTCATGGCCACGCTGAACACACTGTGGAAATCAGACCCTAGACCCCAAACCCTGAACCCTGAATCCAAAACCCTGAACCCTAAACCCTAAACCCTGTAGGAAGCTTCAAGTGTCACACCGACCTTTGCACCTATGGATCCTCGCCTGGCTTGTCCGAGTTGTGAGAGTGTAAACCCTAAACCCTAAACCCACCCTGAACCCTAAATCCAAAACCCTTAAGCTTAAACCCTAAACCCGCTAGGAAGCACAAGGTCCCTTCCCCCGCCCACGCTTTTCCTCTTCCAAGGGAGGATCTGCATCTTCCTGAGGTCCTGAAAAAGGCCCTGTCACAGTTCTTCTAATTACAAGTACGTACCTTAACCTACCATAACCCACTTTTTTGGTAGGTTCTTGTCTTGTTATAAATACTAATATGGGATTTATAGGGGCCCGACAAAAAAGTAGGTTCTGGTAGGTTAAGGTAGGTTCAGCTCAACATACCAGGAAAGGTATCTCGGACCCTCCCTCAGGCTGAGCCGAGCATGAACCTAGAAACCGGCGAGCATCAATGGCATTTTTTGAGTATGGTGGAGTAGGCGGGGTTTGCCGCTCACACCTGCCAGAACCTTCCCACTGGTCGCGGCAGTGTTACATTAGCAGAGTTTTTGTTTGAGAAGGTAGGGGGCGTCGCTCGTGTGAGAGCCTTAAGATGTCAAGCTTTGACCCGAAACCTAGACGCCTGTCAACACTAATAGAGAACATTCCTTATTAATGAATGAACGACAAGGTTTTGCCAAAATGCCGCAGCTAAGAGAGGAGAACTGCAGCAGCCAACCAATAGTGCACTATTGTCCTTGTGGAAATTTCTACGACCCCTACATTATGTCCTTGCCCAGGCAATTTCCTGATTTCGTGTTCAGGAGCTTCTCTGAGGTACCAGAATAAGGTTACTATGTCATATATGTACATGTATCTATAATCCTATATACATATAAATAAAATATAAATAAAAAACAGGTATATATATATATGTATATATATATATATATCTCTCTCTCTCTCTCTCTCTCTCTGTCTCTCCCCAAAATGGCGTCCCAATTCGTGTGCCTTCACAAGAACCCCACAAGACCCTTTCAAGGCGTGCAAAACCCGAAAGACAGCCTTCCCTGCAAGTTTCCGCTAGCCTCGCCTCGGCTGGGTTGAGCGCGCGTGCTCCAAATGTTACCCAAGAAACCCTAGCCTATTTAGGGTTTAGGGTTTAGGGTTTAGGGTTTAGGGGAAAACCCATCCAGTTGCTCACGGTTGAAGGATACCCAATCGCAAGTCTCCGGCGCCTTGGACGCGAAAGTCGCCGAGATTCAGAACACCATGCCGCTTGGTCCTTCCATGGCTCGCTTTGTTGCTTAGACTCCCTAGCAAACTAGATACATGACGTGCGTGACATCTTACATCTGTTTACACATGCATAGATGTACAGGAAGATAGCCACAGATTCAGATAATTTTGCAGTGGCTTTTTTGTCACGAGAGTTTAGTGTAGCATAGGCGTTTCGTTTTGATTAGGAGTGATGTTGTTGCGTGTGAGATTGCGACGCTTTTGAAGCCGCTCGGTCTTGGGTTTTACCCTTGGGCTGCTCAGTGGCCAGGGAGCCCTGACCCCAAACCCGAAACCCTATACAAAGGCGGTGGATCCGGAGTTTCTTGTGGCATAGCATACCAGCGGGATGTCCAGCACTGCCTTACGGTGTTCGGCAATCTAGCATAAGAGTTTCCGTTCAGAGTAGTAGCGTTGCGACAATTGCGACAGGGAGTGCAGTATATCACCCGGACTCTGGAGCCTCGAGCCCTAGAGCCGATGTTGTAAACCGCCTCAGGACTGAAAACTTGATCCGCGTCGAGATGGGTGCCTCGGCGCAGTCAAGCTGTCCACGGCGGTGATTATGTGCATCCACCTTTCTCTAAGTGAGGAGGGGCCTATGTAGGCTTCATACCTTCACCCGTTTCTTTCTCTCTCGGCAAGCGGTGCAAGAGAGAGCAGGCGTGGGAGTGAGGAAGGTGTCCATGGAAGGAGCCAACAAAGACTAAGAAACGATTGATGGGCACTTGTGGTTGCTCTGTGTTATCGGCCTTGTTGGTGACTGTGCAGGCGAAAAGGTAAGTGAGTGAGTGTAAATTTTGCACGAAGAATAAAATTAGCAGAAGTAGCACGAGTGGGCCGCGTATTTTGTTTGCTGCGTGCAACGCCGCCTCACTCTCGGCTGAAGCGTTCAATTCAGATGCCTTCAAATAAGCTAGCAGCACACGGAGGAAAGAGTAACAAATCCAGAGCATCTGTGTTTTAGACTGCGCATGCTCCCGTGTTTCTCGTAAGAAAAGGGTTGGGGGGAGCGCACGGAATTTAACGTAGGGGCCTGAACAACTACCAATACTATTTTGGGGGTTCCTTGATTACATAGTTTAATGGGCCCCAAAACCCTATTCTAATTATAAAGGCCTTTACATTATAAAATTATAGCAAAATGGGCCCCAAAACCTTGTTCTAATTATTAAGGCCCCTACGTTACTCACAACGGAAGAAGCAACAGAAACCGCGCTTACCCGCGACACGCAGAGCCCGAGACCCTGGGGAGCCCTCAGCCTTTGAACCCTAATATTATAAGGGTTTAGGGTTTAGGGAATAAATAGAGGGGCCGAAGTAATTGCCAAAATTATTCCGGCGGTTCCTTATTATAATTACAGTTCTAATATACACCAAAGCCTTATTCTAATTATTGAGGCCTCTTAAGCCCAAAACCCCTAAGTAAGAGCCCTAGACGCTGAATGCGTTAGAGCGACCAGTTCGAGGTATCGACAAGGTGCTGCAGACAGTGGAGGCTTCAGGTGGCAAGCCGAACCTTGGCGACCAGGGAGTGCAGAGATTAACGGTTTAGAGGTTAGGGTCTTAGGGTTTAGGGTCTAGGTAGGAGAGCTTCCGGTGGTTTGGGTTTTCAGGGTTTGGGTTTAGGTTTTCTTGGTGGAGGATCTTGTTTGGGTCTTGTGGGGTTTACGGCCTGCCCAGTTTGCTGGGTTTCGGCGTGAACATGGCGCCACATGGCGGCTAAAATTCCAAAACCCCACAGCTTCAAAACCCTTTACCTAAATCACGTCGCAAGCGAATCTCGCAAGAGTACCCTCCGAAGTCTAATTTCAGAGCCAACAGGGCATAGTTAAAATTTCGTATTATTTCTGGCTAGAGCTACCTCAAGTCGTTTAATCCGAGTTGCATCACCCTAAACTCTGAACCCTAAGCCCACTTAGGGGAAGGAAGAGGCTCTCCTAAGGTCCTCCGGTGCCGAGAAGAAGGGCTCGCGAGCGGCCGACCGCGGCTGAACACAGCCAGGCATCGGGCTGGGGTGGGGGTTTAGGGTTTAGGGTTTAGGGTTGGTTGGGGAGGGCTTTCGTTTGATTAGTTCTCTGAAGTAGGCCCAAAAGTCCCAAGCCCCAAACCTACACCCCTAAACCTCTAAACTTAAATGGGTAGTATTCTAGATTAGGGTCCCTTTTTAGGGCCCTTTTTACAGGGGTGTGCTATTTTGGGGGACCTGAGAAGAGGCCGCAACTTAGAGAGCTACCCATCTGGAGGAGGTCATCGGACCGAAAAGGCTCCTTCTTTTAATGGTTCTGCAAGGGGTTACTGCAACGGTGTAGTAAAGCTATACCATATGTATATAGGGACTGCAAGGGGATACTGCTTCGAAGCTAGAATACCTTCAACCCAGAACAGGAACGGGTTTCCTGCTCCATCTTCAATTTTATCCACAATTGCCATCTAGCTTGCAGCACACTGGCAGGCATTCCGGCCGAAGGCTGACCCCATAAACCCGATGCCCCGAAACTTTAGCTGATCATGAATCTCCAGCGACCAGACGGCCCCCACATGCAGAAGTAGCCTGTCCTTGTACGGGCCCCTTACGGACACCGAGAAGGTCAGGAGAACTAAACCCTAAACCCAAAACCACGGTATCGTGGTGGACCTTGCCAGGCTTGTCCGCGTGTGAGTGTCAAAAAAAACCCAAAACCCTAAGCCCTGAAACCCTACGTAGGCCCTGACCCCTAAAACCTTAAGCCGAACCCTAGATGGGGGTTTCCGAAAATAGGGGACCCTAATATAGTACCCTATTATAAGGACCCCCAAAATAAGGTACCCCTAATTTTCGGAAAGTCCTTACTAAGCCCTAAACCCTAAACCCTAAACCCTAAACCCTAATTTTCTGAAACTCCCAGATTGCCTTACGTAGAGTGAAGTCATGGCCCAGGCGGAGGTGTCGGGCCATTGAGGCCTCCAGACATCGTCGTTGGGTGGCCCTGTTTTTAACAGAGGACGATACCGGGGTTTAGGGGTTTAGGGTTTAGGGTTTAGGGTTTAGGGTTTAGGGATCCAAAGATCTCAGCTTAGAGTGGCCTTCAGATGTGCATGGTTGTCCTTGGTCTTGCGTTTCGGGTATGCGTCCGTGGTGGCTCAAAGCCACCAACCTCACGGGGCCTGCTTCGACGTGTCTCGAAATGGTTTTGCCAAAGGCAAAGAGAATGAGAGCATTGCGGTTCTGGCGGCTCGTGCTGCAGCGAACGGAGCTGCACCTTTCGAGACGTTTCTGTAGGTTGCTACAAGTTCCGCTCGGCAGGAAAGAACTTCGGTATATGTATGGTTTCTCTAGCCGTCCGTATACTTTCCTGCCTAGCACGTTTGCACAGACCGTTTGTCCTGGGAGGCCGGCGCATGACGGACAGCAGCACATACTGCAACAAATAGCCGATATTCTCGTGCAAGTGTACACCGATGCATGCCATCATAGTGAAAGCAGCCGGCAGTTTACACGTTGTCATATGTAAATAAGCGATGGGAAGACAAGCCCTTCTCCGTGCTTGGGTACGTACTTTCACCACGATGATTTTGCAGCAGGTTGGGCAAACAGAAGATTCAGAAGATGCTTGGTGGTAGTATGATGTTTGCATTGCCTCTGCTAGTATGCTTGCCGTCGCTACTGCCCTTCTTTCGTTAGCGAAGGTATTCAGTGACTTTCCGTGCATTGTATGAGTTGTATCCAGGTTGTACCTCTCACCATTTGTATCGAGTTGTTTTGCATTGTTTTGAGCCAACACATGTTGTCGTTGTCGCTTCTCTTGTCTGTACGATGTACCCGTGCAGATGCCGTGAGTCCCTGCGCTTGCAGGCATCCACCTGCATGCTTACGTGCATACATACATCTTTGCTCCTTGCAGTTGCATGTCTGTGTTAGTTGAAACACTCAGTATTACTCAGTCTACATAAATGACGGATGTAACCTTAGATCTTGTGCCGTCACTGCTGTGATTGACCAGACAACACAGCACAGCTTAATCAAGGAATACTCCTAGAATCTACAACCTGTACAGACTGGAATCGTTTTTTGGGAACCCAGCGATCTGCCTTGTCGATCTGTGCAGTTAGCTGCAGCTGGAGTTTGATGAATGGGAACACAGCAGTACTTCTAGAGTTTAGGGTCTAGTTTAAGGTTGCTGATCTTGACGGCCAGTTTAAGTCACAGTGGACGCGTACATGTATGTGTCTACATACCCTAACCCTAAACCCTGTACCCAAAACTCTAAGCACAGTTCAAACGGATATGCGATGTTCAGGGTGTGGTCTTCAACATTGCTTGATGTCTGATCTGCACCTCCAGCCTCCCTAACGACGTATGTGTCACGCTCTTCGCACTTGCGCTGCCTGAAGGCAATCAGTGCCACCTCCCACCGCAGGTGCAGGGCAGTAGTTATGGGTTTGCAGGTTACGCTGCATAATCATGGCAAGTAATGTTTGAAAAGTGTCAGCAACCCTGGCGCTTGCGGGAATCCCGAACGGCAGTTGTCCAAACCTCCGAACCCCTACTTGTATAACGGCACCAGGCTGCTCCAATTTACCTTAGACTGTCTGGTTCCAATGTCGACAGCTGGCCGTGTGTATCGGACATAAAGCACAGCCAATGGCAGCCGTTCTTCTTGAGTGGTCGAGAGCAAGATGGACGACTGGGCCAAGACCACCTGTAGGTTTGGGGTTTGCGCATGTTAGCACTAAAGATGATTCGGTAACTTGGTCTGGCTAGACGAGACTTCAGCAGTAAGGAAAGCACCAAGAGGCAGTATCTAGGCAGCCAGTGCTATCAGGTAGTTAGCTCGCCTGCCTGATGTGGGAGGGCCTGTCAGAGTGTGAGAAGCACAGCGTTCGCCTCTACAAGGCGTGCCCATTTGTATCAAGGACGGAAGGAGGGAATCTCCTGAACTCCTCCGAAACCATTTGTCGCAGCTGGCACAAAACCATTTTGAACGTCTGCAAATGCACGAGGACGCCGCGTTTTGACGTCAAGCATGCATAGGATCAGCAAGCTCGCTGTCACATGAAGATGCGGTGTCCGAGATGGCGCCGGTTGCCGAGAGCTGAATTTCCGTTCTTTTTGGCGGGGGGCTCCGGCTCGCCCCGAAAGGTTTGGTTCCCTTGCAGATGTTGCCCATGCTGAGCAGGGAAGAATTCGCTATTCTCCCAGACGCCCGGACTTGAGTCGGCCTGTGCCGGCGACAGAGGTGCAAGTCGGGCGCCTGGGCTTCGGAGCTTTCCAGCCTCTTCCAAAAGAAAGCATCCTTGTACCTTGTACATTCTACTTCCTGCTCGACCTGAGGGTGTCCAAGCATGCCGACCCCGAGAATCGCAGAACCATTGTTACGGTTCCGTAGCCGTGCTGGCTCCTACTATTACTAATATTATTATTGTTATTACTATGGTTATTATTAGTATTACTATTGCTACTATTATCAGAGTAGTGGCCATCTCTTGAATATGATCGCGAAACTTTGATATTGCTGTTGCGTGCATTGTCTGCAGTTACATAGGTAGACATGCGACTATAGGTTCACAGGTTGTGCAAACAACACGTGGGCAGACACATGCAGTTGCAACCCAACAGAGACAGGCAGGCAGGCAGAGTGAGACAGACGGAGACAGACTGACTGACACAGAGGCAGAGAGGCAGACAGACACACATTCTCACTCTGCATAGCTTCATATATGCGTTTGAGCCGCAGATCAATACAGCGACACAAAAATGAGCATTAAGACAACTGGAGTTACAAATGCTGAGACCGATGCATTCACAGCAATTCAGAAATCGATGCGTGTAAAGGTCCGCATACAGCACTATATGCGGATTGACGCAAACGAACTTAAATCTTAGGAACCTTCGTAGAAAGAACAATAAAACCGCGCGGAGCCGGTCTTTAGCTCTGCAAAGCACAGTTAAACTAGTCTTACAGAACCCTTATAGATTCAGAACCCTGTGAAACCTTCCGATGCCCCCACAAAACAATTCAAAGCTTTCAGCCCCCTGAAGAGCCGTATAACATGCTAGGCTGCTCAGTGTAGAGAATCCTCAAGCTGTGACTGTCTCGGGGCGGATGCAGAGACCCTGAAATCGGCGACTTGCACGGCAAGGAGCCACCCAGAGGAGCCTGCGTATGGAGTCCTCCCAAAGATGTGCTCGAGGGTTTAGGATTCAGGGTGATTGCAGGCAGTCATCAAGTCCGGTTTCAAAAGGGTGATTGCAGGTCGTCCAGTGGGTTTAAGGCGGGAAGTGGTCTATGAGTGTCGGGCTCGGTGGCTGCAGTGTTCGGCGTGCTTCCCAGGGGTCTGAGAAAGTTTGGGCCGGTTTTGTGCTAGTTTTGAGGTTTGGGTTTCCCGGCCGTGGCATTGAGGGCTTTGCTGGAGTTTGGTGTTTGTGCTTTCGTCTGGAACCCTGAACCTCTGAACCCTGAACCCAAAACCTAAACCCCTAAACCCTATTGAATTTTGATCGGAACCTCTTAATTAAGATAATCCATTGAGTAATTGCTGTAACATGGGGTTTCTGCAACCAGCCGTTGCATGCCTTCAGATCTATGCCTTCTACGGTGAGAGCTTCTGGCGCGCACGAGGCCAACGGCCAGGGGGGCTTCCCAACGCAACTGAAGAGAGAGATAAGCTAACAATAGAAAACAAATTCCAGTTTCGTGGCTCTGTTTCTTATCGTTGCATATGCTCCAGCTACTACTACTTACTACTGCTTATTGCTACTTACTACTACTACTACTACTGCTGCTGCTGCTGCTACTACTACTACTACTACTACTACTAGTACTACTACTACTACTACTACTGCTGCTACTGCTGCTGCTTATTACAACTGTTCATGCTGCGATTACTATTGCTTCTGAATCATTGAACATTGCTATCGTGGTATTTATAAACTCCTAACACTTACTTGAGTCTTATCGAGATGATTATATCAAACCACCACAATGGCTATCATACTACGACTTTACTACTACTACTACTACTACTACTACTACTACTACTACTACTGCTACTACTGCTACTACTCCTCCTCCTCCTACTACTACTAATACTACTACGGTTGATGATATAAATCCTGCAGTACCCACAACAAGGAATATACCATAATTCCCATGGTTTAGGGTCCTTAAGGTAATGCAGGATTTGTATCATCAACAGTACGACTACTGCTACTGCTACTGCTACTGCTACTGTTAGAAAGAACTGCTACCAGTAGTAACCAAACAATAATATTAAACTACAGTTAGAAAGAACTGCTACCAGTAGTAACCAAACAATAATATTAAATAACGTTTGGGCTCGAACCTTTCTCATGGTATACTATTACGACCTTACCCTTTTGCTAATTATCATACTCCTGCTGAAATTCCTTAAGCCATATGTTACCCCCTCATAAAGCCAACAAATTTTCATTTTTAGTTATTTAGATGGAATTTGAGAATCAACATTCGTGCGCTCATTCACTTACCTTTTTCATTTTCATCCACCCAGCACATGTAATAGTGTACACTGAAATAATCAAACATCAAATTTATCACCTACACATTGATTAGTGAGTGAGACTGGCAGCCAAAAGCAAAACATACCTCTCTTCCGCCTCTGAGAAACAATTACAGGCAGTGGTAGTGATTGTAAGTGTTGTACAGTTTCACATGACAATTAGACTACGTCGCATCCTCGTAAATTTACCAACGTCAAAGACATCTAAATACCTACAAAAGAAACTTGAAACAAGCATAGACCTCACTGTTACTTTTGATACATGTCATGGTTTAATCTCCCCATTCACCACCAGGTGAGCAACCTGCTTCCCCCTATGTGCTGCTGCGATTCAGGGTTTCGGAGGCCAAGTGGTGGGTTCATGATATGGAATTTATCATGAATCCTCTCAGGGAGGCGGCAGAACACAAATCCTCTGCAAATTAAAACGCTTATAGGACGCGAGAAGACATTCTGCACAGTGCAGGCGCCGCGCGGGTCACTCAGCCAATTCTGTTTGGAAGCCCCCCCAACATGGATCTTTTGGGACAGCACAGAACTCCAGCTGTCTTGCAGAAGTGTTGTACTGTCCCAACAAGAGAAGAAAGCAGCAATCCTTTCCAGTCTTGGAGGCTCGTTCCCCAGGCCTCCAACAGATTGGTTTTTCGGGTGCAGTACAGCACTTCTGCAAGGAAACTATCACCAGTGGTGTGCTGTCCCCCCCAAAATATATATTTTTTGCTAAAGTGCGGTACTGCCCCAAAAACAGCAACAACACAGTCTCTTCCAGCCGGTTGGGAGGGGGATAGGGGGGAGGAGCGCGCAGTGCCTAGAAAAGAGCAAAGCCCAAAAAACAACAAAGTTTCTGCAAATGTTTGTATGTAGGAGGACATACAATCAGATTCCAGAAAATTGTGTTTTTTTGTTTTGCTTTTGCGCTTGTCATTTTGCTTGGGGTGTGGCTTTCTGGTTGTCTGTACGTACGAAAACATAGTGCTACTGTTCAAAAGACGACCAATCTTTCTTGGAGTCCTGCAGTCGGGAGCTGGCTCTCAAGACTCGAAAATTTGTTGGTTCATGCTCATGGTGCTGGTCAGGGTGGCGGGCGAACGCGCTGGCTTATGTTCGTGATGCTGCCTGCAGCAGGAAATTTGCAGTAGGAAAATCTGTAATTGGGGGGATACCATATATATATATATGTATATATACATATGCAATCAATATATATATATATATACACACACACACACGTGTGCAGGGGACGGGTCCGGGACTCATCATCCGAACCTGCCAAATTCAGGGTCTGAGTGTCCTGTGAAATATCATTGAATCATGCCGCGAAGTCCCCCTCGGGGTTTAAGGCATTGTTCTTGAACATGCCGGTTAGGGTTGAGTTCAGGGGTTAGGTTTAGGGGTTCAGGGCTGAGTCATTTGGCTAGACTTGAGTCCAGTAGCAAAGAGGGCTTAGGGGTTTAGGGAAGCTGTTCTTCGGATTCTCCTTGTTTCGGATCATCTCTTCGCGGCCGCTTTGCCTTTGAGACCCTTAACCCTAAAATCCGAAGACATCGAGAAGTGTACCAAGTGGGAAAAATCCGAATAAGGGCTCGTCCCTGCAAAGTGGGAGGGAAAAACCCCGAACAAGGTTCAGGATTGTATGGCCTTGGACTTTTGGACTCATTGCCGGTTGTTGAGGTTTACCCCAGAGCTCGGTGTCAGTTGTTTCAGACGCAAGGAGTTAGAACGCACTGGTATTTGTAATAAGACTGCCGATATGGCTTGGTGCCACCAGCCATGAGCTTTAAACTTGAAACCCTACACCGGTCTTGAACCTTCAAGTTTGGATTTGAGCTCAACGGGGCTTCGGATTGACCACAGGCGGCCCTGTTTTGATAGATCTGCCTCTCCTGTAGAATTTAAGGTTTGGCTTCGGAGCGAATGCGCTGTGCGCAGGTCTTCAAGCAGCACGATGACAAGTTTAAAAAGATGTAGGCGACTCGGTGGTCGAGATTTGGGGCATTTGACGGATGCCAAGTCCGCAACCAGGTTGCCACACCCTAAACTCCCAAAGCTTGGAATCTCTACGTCCGAAAGTTAAACGCCCAAATGCAGCAAACCCCTAACCCGCGAATCCGAGAAACCCCAAATCTCGGACACTTATTGCCATGCCTGCATTTACGAGTGTGTGAGTCGAAACCATCCTGAAACACAAGCCTGAGCCTTCGATCCCAAAGCACAAGCAGTCAAGCCCTGAAAGGCCCCAAGGACTGATACTCGGTTCATGTCGGAGTTCCTTCGTACTGTAGTACAAGCCAACAAGGGGTTTAGGGTTTTAATGGAAACCCTTCATCAATTTGAGGAATGGGACTAGACATTGATGCTTTCGAATTGTGGAGCAGAGGGCAGAAGACGCAGCCAAGCCATGTAATATGGGGGCCTAAATAATCAACAACGTTGTTTTGGGGGCTCCTTATTGCAAATATAGTATCATGGGCCCCAAAACCCTATTCTAATTATTAAGCCCCCTACATTAGCCGGCTCGATATGGACAAGCAGGGCAGATGAAAGTTGTTTCTCCTTCATGTGTTGCCAAGGCACTGCCACTCTCGCAACTAGTTGCCATCTTTGTGTGTTGCCTGTTTGCGTGGTTGCATATTTAGAGGGTCATGATGGTGCGAACAACCCGAGCTTGCGAACACGATCAGGTAAGATCGTGAAACTAAACAGGGCAGGTCTAGCTGTAAACCAGAGATTGCATTTGTAGAGGTTCGTTGTTGGCGGCGTTCGGCATCTCAAAGCATACGAACAATTTACCGTCATCCGCTGCCACCGGCTTATCAACAGCTGCAGTTTAACTTCTCTTTAGCTTGTGTAAGACACCCTAGGCCCTAAACCCTAAACCCCTGTAAAGCACGACGCAGGCTGTGTCACCTAGTCCGACCTCAGTTCCGAGTTTTGCTCACCACGGCAACTGCAGATGTTTGGCCAGAAAGCACTCTCATCTAAACCCGATTCGTGCTCTTACATACAGGTACACACACACACACATATATATATATATGTATTTAACGTATGATGTGTACATATATATATATACACACCTTGTATACTATGTAGTGCACATGTATGTGTGTATATATATATATATATGGTCCCCCCGCCCAGTTACCAACAGATTCCTGTATGTTCCCAATGACTTCATGGCCCTCCTCTTCCAGGGGGGCGAGGGTTAGGGTTTAGGAGGATCCGGAGAGCATTCTTTTACAAATGGGATCGGGGCACCATCAACGAATTTTCTTCGCTGGCAGGCAGACAAGCAGGCCGGCACGATATCCGACTGGCCCTTAACCCTGGCAGACTTCACTCCGTGGACTCTCAGCACAGTTATTGCCCCACTTCTGCCGTACTCGATTGAGCATGCGGTCGTTTGGATTGGCAAATCGGAAGTAGGGAAGAGTCCAGCTTCATGCACGCTTTCACACTTGATGTCGGCATTCTTGCTCCTGCAGGAAGATCGTGCTGACGAACTCCCTTGCTTTCAGACAGCCACCTCAGTTTGGACTATTTCCGTAAGGAGCGTGGTCGTCGCAACAAGCCTCGTGTCTTTGAGGGTGGCAATTTCTACCTGGAAACACCAGCGGCTGTCAAGGCTATCACAGAAGTTTCAGGTGTTGACCGCAAGACTATGGCGTGCTACAGTGCCTCCTCCTACGCCCAAAATCAGTTATGCCAAGCTTGCTCCAACACGGACTGGAGAGCCAAAAATGCGACCCGGAATTGGCTCAGACACAGTGTCCTTTGAGGAATTCTACAGGCTCGTACGTCCCTCGTTCCATCGTGATTTTGATGAGGAGGTCTTGCTTGCCGTCTTTAAGCGTTGTCGTATCGTCGTGTTTACCGAGATCGGCATCTACGTCCGCACCCCCGGAACATCACGCGATCCAGTTCCACGACACGCGTGGCCAGAGCGAGATTGCGGTATGGTATCACCTGTGCCAGACCCCTCTTTCAGACCTACAAGCACTGAAGCTCCGCGGGCACTTTTCCTGAACATGCTCAGAAGTCACTCAATTTCTTGCAAGCCGCACTTGACGGAGAAGCTCTGCCGTGGTGTTGTACTATCTTTGGCAAATATCTCGATGGCGAAAAGTATGCCACTGCAAAGCGACCCAAGCTTGCAAGAATTTCTATGGACCCAACGTTCTATCCGGACAAGATCGCGCAACCCCATGAGCCAGCCAAGAAGCTGTTCCGATCCGTGAAATCATCCAGTGCACTCATCAGCCATTGTGCCTCAAAGCCCGAAGGCGCATGAAAGGACATTAAAGAGGACGACGGAAACCAGGAGAAGCAAGAGGAGATTGAAGAGGGTGCATCGTCTGCACGTGCCCATGTCCCCGTTACTTGGTTGTTTTCGCGTTTTTGCTTTTGATTTATTTTCCATTTCATTGTAAGTTCATTCAGGGGTAAGTGCTGGTTTAGTCTCAGACAGGGTCTGGTTGCTATTGCATAACATATAACTTTTCGGTAGTATGCGTTTAAATCTGAACGTTGCAAGACGGTTTTAAAATTTTCATCCTCATATCCTTCAAAGGTCGCGATCAAGCAACGGCCGGTAAAGTTCAAAACAAAGTTTACGGCTTTCAAGAAAGCTTTGAAACGTCGCTCTCTGCAAATTTCGCTTCCCACCCCGCCATCCTCGCCCAAGTCAGCGACGCACGATAGCGCGACTCCGCCAAAGGCAGCCACAGCATCTACGAGCCCACCTCCGAGCACAATGCCGCCATCTCCAAAATCCTCGCCTGTGCCCAACAGCACCGGTGATTCAATGGACGTCGTCGATCCCATGAAAAATCTCTCGCAGAACCTGGAGGCCTTCCTGGATGATGCCTGAGTGTGCAAATGAGTGGTGAGCCACCAGTGACAAGGCCCTCACATTTTGATGTCTGCGGGGGGCAGCGCCTTGACATATGAAGCTTAACACACGTACTGCCCATCGTGATCTTTAACGCGTATCCTTGGATGCTTGAAATCTTGCTTTCTGCTCCAGAAAAATAGGGTTTTTTTGCACTCGCGTAGTGTCCGCACCCGGTAATATCAAAACATATCACATGTCTTACTTTGCATTACGCGCAGCGAGGATTTTGAGTTCAAGTGAAACGTAGTGAAAGGTCGTAATTAGACCTTCCTGTTCGCTTCCGCTACCATGGGGAAGACGCCCAATCACAACATTGTCGCCAAAAAAGGTAAGCTGCGCGAGGTACAGAAGCGACCGGCTGCTGCAAAGTCCTCTTCGTGGAAGTCCGTCAATACGTGCGCGGCAACGTCACTGTAGGATGTCAGGGTCAACGCAAAGAATGGAAACGCACCTTGCCTCAGCTTCTGAAAGCCAACGACCATAAGATTATCAAGATGCTGCTGGCGGACAAGCCTTTGATGGATCTTTCCGGAAAGTTGTGCCCCAGATGTTCAAGTGGGGCTTTTTCCAAGCTCCATATGAGTGGTGGCCCTCACCACCTGAAGCATCGTTGCAACAACTACAAGTGCACAGCCGCCATCACACCCTATCATCTTCACCCTCTCTTCTCAGAATGCGGCCCGCAGAAACAGAGTCTGCAGATGCAGTCCGCCGTGCTCCTCTTAAAGCTTCACAAGCTGCCACAGTCTACCATCCATCTTGTGTTGGACATCAACCACAAGGCCATTAAAGACATGGAAGCTGGTGTTTTCTTAGTACCTACATTTTTGTTTGGTTTGTTTTTGTTTAAGAAGTACATGGTATGATATAGTTCGTTTTTAGCCTGTGAATAAGGCGAACAAGCTTTGTAGATTGCGCAAAGACTTCGTCGAAAAGGCAGAGAAAACGATTGTGTTCGGCAACAAACGCACTTGGGTTGACGTCGAAGCCGACGAGGCTACTTTCGACAAGCGAGACATCTCAAAGGACCCTGATCTCAAGCACCTGATCTCCAAGCCAAAGAACACCATTCTATGGGAGCAATGGGCTGGAATCGTGCAGCGCGGCTAGCCTCGCACACTCATCCTCTGCAAGCTGAACCCCGAGCTCACACCCACAAGCGCACCGGGCCCAGGAGCAATTCGGAAGATCGAGTGGAAGAGCATCGCTCACGAAAGACTTCGGGACCGTAAAGTTGTTCTCCACACCGATTTTGCAAAAAATTATAAGCAAAAGGTTGACGGGGTGATCCATGACAGAGTCATTCACTGCAAGAAGCGCATCACAATCAACGGCAAGTACCAGTGGACGAGTCCGAAGTATGTCACCATGGTAACCCACAAAGTGCCAGGCAGCAACAAAAAGTTGAAGGTCAAATCATGCACTCAAATCATTGACCGAGCCTGGAGGTTTTTGAAAGACAGCGTTGCCATCAACAAGAATGTCAAAGCAGGTTCCAGCCTGTTGCGGGCGAAATTGCGGTCCGCACAATACGACTATTGGTTTCAAAAATTCCGATCTTTGGCTGGCGAGCGGATATCTTTGTACAGAGGCCCTCAAAACAAATATGCATAAGCCGTCGCAGAAGCAGGCCACGCATCACTGGGAACGTACATACGTGTGCATACGTTCTCCTCGTATGCTGGGGCCTGACCGGTTGGCTCTTGCAACGCCGCGAACTCTCCGTGGCAGCCTCTGACGGCACAAGACCTGTCCGACCCACTCTGAGCCCCCGCCTCAAAGTGAAGGGCATGGCTCGGTCTCTGAGGGGTGGGAGAGGCTCCCGTCGATTGAGCGGGAGCCCTCTGAGCCGGCACCGCCCGAAGCGGCCTGAATCTCTCCGGCCAAGAAAGACGCCTTGCTCTGGGGGATGCTTTGCTTTTACTTTTCTCTTCTCCCTTTCTGTTCAAAAGTCTCTTGAGCAGCCTTGAGCTTGTCTTGTGCAGTCGCAGCAAGGCTTTTTTGAGCAACCACTCTGAAAAAGGCAGAACTGAAGTCTGTTCTCCTCTCAACCTTACCAGAAGCTGGTTTCAGCCTCGCTCTGACCGCGTTAAGTCCTTTAGAAAGGCCTCGCCTCTCCATTGCAATGGCAATGGAGATCTCTTCGGAGGAGGAAGCGGCACCGGCTGCCGTCGGCTCTTCCCTCGGTCTTGCAGGAGCTGTCGTGGCCTCTGAGTCTAGCTCTTCGGCGGACAAGGCACGTTTGGAAATCAAAGACTTTGCTCCTACAGCTTGCTGTCCTGTTGAATCCAAAGCTTTCCCAAAAAAGGGCTTGGCTTCTAAAGCTTGCTGTCCTTTGAATCCAAAGCTTTCCCAAAGAAGGGCTTGGCTT